>JANHZU010001931.1:0-12140 GCA_032468055.1 Acrochordus granulatus
ATGAGTTGCATATGATTTATAACCATTTTGCCACAGTCACTAAACAAATTAAATAAATCACATGGTTGTTAAGCCAATCCAGCTTCCCCTATTGACTGTTTGTTGGAAGCCTCCTGGGAAGGTTGCAAATGGCAATCACATGACTCCAGAATGCAACCACTGTATGTGTCCATAGGAGCACTGTGACATTTCTAAGTGTAAGGACTGACATAAATCACTTTTTTCAATGCCATTGTAATTTTAAACAGTCATTAAACTGTAAATCAAGGACTATCGGTATCTAAAGTCAAACCCTTGTTTAATCTGGCCCACTGGATTAACACTGAAGCTCTTCACATTTTCAGGTAAATCTTTTCTTCCAGCCCTATCCAGAAATGCTATGATCAAGCCAGTAATTTTCTGCATGCTATTCATAGTTCGACCACTGACTACCCCGTCCTATTCCCATTATTCCCACAGTCATAGGCTCCTTGGTTAGGTGGTTTCATTCAAATAATCGTCATTATTTTTCCATCTAACAGACTAATGAAAGTCAAACATTTTAGAAGTAACGTATGTAGCAATAGAGATGATTGTGAGGCCTTTCTCTCAAGTTAGAAGTCGGGCATTTCCGACTTCGCAATGCAAAGGAAGTTCGTCCAACATTAGAAAATTATGACAAAATAACTACTACTGTACTCTCTTTGAAGCATTGTCCCGGCATTTGATAGACTTCTGCCTTTTCTTTTCCTTTTATATTTAATTTTTTCCAGCTCTACTTTCTTTCTCTAATCTCCCTTTTTGCAATATTGTATTTTTTCATTCTTTTTTTTCAAAAGAAAGAACCTTGCAAATTTCACAAACCTATTCGGCAACATCTTGCAGCTTTCTCTATTTCACCCACTCTCCATCAAATATATTGTGCCTTAGCACATTTGTAGGAAGAGTGCAAAAGTAGAGGAGGAGGGGAGCTGAATAAACTTGGCAGAACCAAGGTTTGTAATAAAATTCATCAGCGCTTTCTGAAATGCCAACGAACAACATTTATGCCCACACCTCACCTCTTCCTTCTCCATCTCTTCAAATTATAAAATACAGATTGAATCAAATTGGTTCAAATTACAGGAAAAAATCCAGTCTTTGGCAGAAGTCCAATTTTATGCCATTTATGTTTTGTATTCTGATGCAACTCCTTACAGTTCAAAACTACAAACAGAATTTTTTGGGGTCATATTTTGTTAAAAGGTAGAGCTGAACATAAACTCTAACATAAATCTAGCATAAGTTGATTTGATGCTTTGTAGTTTAAACCATAAACTGTTTCACCTTTACAACTGTTCATTTTATGCAGTAAAGAATACAGGTATTCATCATCTTTCACTACAAGAAAAACCACTCAAATTTCCATTTAAAGTACTTTTGAAGCTCTTTCTTGCTATTGATATTCATATCTGAAAGACTGAAGTAACTTTTTAAACATGCTTTCAGAGTTTTAAAAATTAATTCTTGGCCAGGCAGGAAGATGGAACTGCAGTGAATCCAAACCCACCATCATGAGTTCTGAGTCACTGATGTACAGACTAACCATTACCCAAAGTCCATGTTTGTGGAAAAAAACAGATTAGTGAAGAGATCCAAAGTACTGTCACTAGCCCAGTGAAAGAAACGGTAATAAATCTCTGTCAAAAAGTAGCCTGATGCTAAATTTTCTCAACGCACTGTGCAAGCTCCTCCTTATTTTACACACTTCTTCACACTGATGGTGAGGCAGGTAATTTTTTCACCTGGATAGATCCATATTTAGAAATAGTCTCAGTGATGGGTTGCCAGAGGAGAGCATGCCAGTAACCTGTCACTGGGCAATTTGAAAGGTAATTAAAGTTCCTACTGCAGGCTTCTGCCCACTCACCGAAGCCCCATAATACTTGAAGGAGAATCACTGATGGTGTGTTTTTCCTAATTGCTGGTGACACTAGGGGAAAGGATGGAATCCACCAACCCTTGCCTTTACTGTCTGATAGTAAAGTTGCAAGGAAAGGACTACTTGCTTGTTTAGTTACGGATGCAGATTAGAGATTGACCACCAGGGCAATAGAAATTACTCTGGCATACTTTTCTGCTGACTCAAGGAATGAGGAATGTACATAAATAACAGCCATAAGAAGAATTGAGTCATGCAAAAATATGGCCAGGATTCACTGGAGACAGAGGAACAAATAACTTCAGGATGAGTGCAGAACAACCAGTAAGGTGGTGAGCTCATCCAAAGAATAATAGAAAATTACAAATTCTGTATAATACAAAAGCACTCCCCTGTAATATGTTCTCCTATTCCCCACGATTTATGAACAGAAAAAGGCAAATAATTTTAAGATCACAACAGCAAAATCAAACTGAAAAATGCAGAAAAAACATTGGGAATTCAGAAAAAAAAAGTAAAACAAGATGATAGTCGGAGTTGATCCCACACCCTTAAATGTCATTTTTAAAAGAAAATAATATATTAAAAATTATAAAAAGATGGACTAGAGAAAGTTTGGCAAGGGAATCCCAAAAGGTTTGGAATTTAAGGAGATTGTTAAACACTGAATTGAAGGCACCAATAGGAACAAAGCTAGTGCAGATAATCCTTGACTTATTACCAGTCACTTAACAACTGTTCGAAATTGCAATGGATCTACCTGGGGGTATTTATGACCCAGATTCTGACCCTCTGCAGTCAGGTGATCACACTTCAGATACTTGGCTATCAGGCCACATTTATGAGTATTTTCAGCATCCCGCAGTCACATGATCATGTTTTATGGCAAAACTGTGCCGTAGCTTAACAACCACAGTGTTTAACAACTGCAGATTCACTTAATAACTATAGCTTAACAACCGCTGCAAAAAAGATTATAACATTGAGTTGACCAACCTATTTTATGACTGTCATGAGTTACAATCATGATGAGCAGGCTCCATTACAGTCACAACTCAAGGATTACCTGTACAATAAGCTACGCAGAATCCCACCAACTATTTCCTATGCTAACATATTTCTTTAAACTGTTAACTGCCAACTCCAATCTGGTGGGATATGTCTTCCTGACCAAGAATGAGGATCTAACTTACCAATTCAGTATGAAGTGAAAGGTCTTTATTGTCTGCTTCTCATTAAGAAAACCAAGAAGAGTGATTCTAGCTTCAGGCAGAATGATGCTGAACATAAATTTCTTTAAGAAAAGGACCGCTTAGCCTGCACATTTGATTGCTTTCTCCACTTCACTCACTTATACTAAACTTACCAAATTAAAAACAGTTGTTCAGCCTAACTAGAAGAGGCTGTCAACAACATGGTGGGGGGTGTCAATAAGTCCAGATGGTGGCCACAATCACAAAGTTAAGGCCCTACCACTTTTTCATATAAATCGCATGGGTGATGCACACAAAAATGGGACAATGGCCACCATCTTGACCGTTCTGGCCCCTGATGCATGTGCCCCACTAGATGTCTATTTATCTTCCACATTGACCAGCCGCATTTAAGTGCCTCATCATGCTGTTTGCTTAAAAAGTTTTGGAAATGACAAACTGAATTCTGAATGCTTCAAGCCAAGCAAGATATTTACTACTTATCATGACCTGGGTTAATGAGAATAATCACAGACATTAAGCCAGGCAGGAGTTTTGTTTAGATAACTAACATCTGTTTCAGGTTTTTCTTCATGTATATCATAGCCGTTGTGTTTTCTTTACCCATATCTTAGACTATGCAGCTAGCTATGAGTTAATAGATATTTTTTGTGGGTATGGGTACTCGCAGGTATGCACGCAGGCCTGTGAGTATACCTGGAAGACATCTGTGAAACTGGCAGATGTTCCCCTCAATCTTAAGTTTGATCAGAGAGAAAAAATGATATTTTGATGAAGGAAGGGTAAGAAAGCAAGCTACTGCAGAACAGCCTTGAGCCCTCAAGGAACAACAGTACTAGTCCGCATATAAATTAAGCAGATGGGAAAGGTCTACTCCCACCATAGCTGTGGCTAGGTGACAAATAGGAAAAACACAACAGTGCTGAAGCACATTAATTAAACTGGAGAACAAAATCCTAAGTGATAATTAAGCCTTTCATGTTCAAGTGATTTCAGCCTGAGCCTTTTCACTTAGTGTTAAGACATTTTGTAATCTCTTGCTTGAACTGGGGCATCTGCTTCTTTGAGATATGACACATTTCCCCCCTCACAATCATTCCCAAGACAATCTGTAGATTAATTAAAGTGCTTACTGTCTGTGGCTCTTTTCCATGGCTGCTGCTGCAGCTTAGAAAGAATATGGGAAGAAGTAACAGTGGTGAATTAACCATTTTAAATGTTGGTAACAAACCAGTTTGGGATTGGGATTGTTTTTATTCTTACCAAATTTGAGAAAAGTATTTCCTGTGAAACCAATCCAATCCAAAACTAAACTTAGGAAAAGGGGCTGGAATGACTAGCATTTCACTCCTTTTTGCACTTACATTGCAGAAAAGCAATACCATTTTCTTTAACTGAAATCAACTGAGATCTTGCCAAGCTATATTCAGCTGAATAGATTTAGAATAAATGGAGGAGGAAAGGATTTCTGTCCTTACAAAAAATGAGTACCTCTTCAGTGAGGAAATATTTTCCATGCACTGCAGTTTTATAAACATTTTTAAAACATTTGCTTTTCAGTCAGACACTTTGTTTGTTATTTAGACAGGCAATTGTTGTCAAAAAAAGGCTTTAAAATCTAATTCTTCAAGGATAAACATTTCCTTGAAATTTTCCACCAACGCAATTGCTTTAGGAAATTCATAATTGTAACTAAATTTCTCCTCTACTCAGTTCATTTCTTTACATCATAAAACATCCCATGTACCTAGAAGCATTAATCAAAACAATTATTTATTACCACAGGTTGCAACAAAGCTTTTAAGACAGCCTGTAATTGCAACTGTCCTGTAAGAGATTTTCTGAAGAAAAGGATAGAGCATTTTCCTCCATCACTTACTTAATTTTAGCAAAAATTCTAAATGATAACTCTTAAGCAAATTGTTACCACCCTCACACAATTAAAGTCAAAATATACAGAGATTCTAATAATTCTGGTAGTTTGATATTCAGCTGTCAAAGTAAAACATTTAGTTTAGTTACTGAAGTGGTATCGACTGCATTTACTGACAATGTTTATAGAGTTGAGAAAGACTTCATAACCCTTTCTTCTGTTTGCTTTTGCTGCAGTTAATAGATATATTTCCGCATGTTGGATCTACTTAAAGACAGGCACTGGGTTTAAATCAGTTGTTTTATATTTAAATGGTCATTACCACCACCACCATCACCCAATTTATACCATCATTTAAATATTTTTCTCCACTTTGACATGCATGTCTCCTGAAGACGCAGTCCCACCTTCTGATCACTAACGCTGAGAGCCAATCTGATGTAGTGGTTAAGGCACCAGATGGGAAATCAGGAGACCATGAGTTCTAGTCCTGCCTTTGCCATGAAAGCCAGCTGGGTGACCTTGGGCCAATCACTCTCTCTTGGCCCAACCTACCTCACAGGGTGGTGGTTGTGGAGCAAATAGGAGGAAGGCGTGTTAGATATGTTCACCTTGAGTTATTTGTAAAAATAATAAAGGCAGGATACAAATAAAAATAAACACTGAAAATATTGTACGTTGGCGTGCAATTGAGCAGCGTTTTTTAAAGCCTTTGCTCATACAAAGTCTCATGACTTTGCCCCACATGTTTACTCCAAGGATAGATGTAACAAGCCTCACTGTTAAATGCATCTTTCCTCCACCTCTGCTCCAGGGGAAGAGGTTGAAATATTCATTTCCCTCTCCACTCACACTGCAAAGCAAGACTGACCAATCCCCTACAGTTAATGTCATTCACACTTTTCAAGGTCTCCATATTAAATATAAAGGCACACTCTTAATCTCAATTTCAGTTTGTTTCTTAGACCAGTTTCTGGCTCTCTCTGCTCCTGAAGAATATATTAAGCAGGATCATTTCCCTAAAAACAGTGGCAAAAGAAGCATTTCAAACTCTCTGCTTGCAGATTTCCACAGTCTTTCAAGGGAGACATTTCCCTTCAAAAGACGTCTTTGATTTTTCTTTGTGTCTATATCACTGGAATCTGGTAGAATGTTAGTTTGTGTGTTGTTTTACATTTTAACAAGTGACAAGCCATCCTGCTGCTGTGCCTCCATCTACCTGTACAATGGCAGTCCGAAAAGGCCATTTGCAGTAAAGGCTGGGCTGTTCTTTTCAAAAGTATCTTTTAAGAGAAGCCCTAAAAAACAAAGCCCATTTTTAATATGGGGATACTCTTCATAAAATAAAAATTGAATTTGTAGTGTGTAGCCAAAGCAAATTTCTTACCACGCAGATAATATTTCCGCCATTTCCCATCTCCCCAAACTCAAGGTATGTATCCAGGAGAGCAGTTCCTAGCATTACCAATCAACAGGCATTGTGCAGCTATTCTATCTTTCCCTCTTTAATGGATTTCCATGATAAGAAGCAAGGAGCAAACGGAAGAGAAAGAAGATTAGAAGAGAAGACAAGTCATGCTTGGAAATTCCAGTAAAACTATGTGAATGCAGCAACCTGACTGCATGGGAAAGGCCTTATCAAAAGGGATTCACAGTGTATTTTCTAAATGTAACATGGCTGCCAGCAAATAAATATTTAAAAGCAAAAATAAGCAACATGATGTCTATGGGCTTCATTGGGTCTACTCGACTCCTGGCTTCATCTGACCTTTCATTTCTTGGTTTGCTTAGATTCTGTTAATAAGAATATGGGAGAATAGAAATCTTTCACATCTTGCTTATTTCCAGCAATGTTTCTATCCCACTGAGGGCCTCTGGGCATCCGTAGGAAATAAGAATGATGGGGTGGTGAGTTCCTGCACCATAGTATTTTGCTTGGAAATCTATAACCAGCTCCAACCCCCAAAGATCGGTATCCGCCATCTCCAATGATCATGGTCCACAAGTAGTCCTTGATTTACAACTGGTTGCGTAATGACCATTTGAAGCTACAAAAGACTTCAAAAAAGCTACTTATGACTTTTCCTTGAAGTTACAATTGACACACACATACAGAGAGAGAGTATGTGTCACATGATGACATTTCGGGTGCCTGGCAACCAGCTCACACTTACAACCAGCTGCAGTGTCTCACAGTCAAGTTACTGCAATTTGCAACATTTTTTGCCAATTTCTGTTATTGAACATGATTCACTTTATGACCCCCGTGACTCACTTTGTGACCTTTGTAAAAATGGCCATAAAATTGATTCTGGTCACGAGTGACTTCAACAGCTTACGACCAAAATTGTGGCTGTAAATCAAGGAATACCTGTACTGTCAGTTGAGGGTATCATTAAGAATCTGCCTACAGACAAATGTGTATTTTGAGACCAGCTACATCAATTATCATAGCCATTTTCTGAGAATGCCCTCAACATGGATTCAACATTCCCAGTGTAATTTCTAGGAGAAAATTGTGATTTAATTTTACTTTACAGGATGACACATAAAATGTACACAAACAGAAATCAATGCACAGTCATCAACAGTGGCAAGTGATACCCTCTAGAACCAATAGGGTAGAGAGCAGGACAGCAACTTGCAAATAGAACAATGTGTGCTGGAGTAGAGGTCCCAGTGGAGACAATAAATTTAAGACACAAGGGTTATATGAACGCAAACCAGAAAGCTGAGGAGGGGGAAATGCTAAAATAAAATAAAGTTCAGCAAACCCACATTTACTCTCCATAGGGGGAAAAACAGTAAATTGAAGCAAGCAAGTAGAAAGTCATACAGTAGTTGTAAAATAGATAGAAAAAATAAGAAGGGGCAATGGAAGAATCCTCAGAAAAGTTAGGAGGGTTGGTCTGTCTACTAGACAATTTCTGATTTGTGAGCTAGATCCAGGACATCAGAGATGGAGCATTTTTTCTTATTAAACAAAGGAAAAATCAGCCTCTTAAAGACCTGGCTTTCTATTATGGTCCACACTCTGTAAAAATGAGGGTAATTTTCAAGGACGGATTTGATGAGATGCCCCACCTATCAAGACTTAAGCAGAAGACCCTAATTATTTCTCTCCAACAATTTTTTCTGCAATGTGTATTTTATTTGAACATGTACTGAAACTCAAAATTTTAGACAAGCAGCTAGTAAGTAATTCAGTTAACAAGGTTGACTGTATTTATTTCATTTGTAATTATGTGGGTCTTTGTGTAATTGTTTCCTCCTCTCATTCTTCATGTAACTCTTTACCCAGTAAACTCCGTTTTATAACTTTATTGATTTAATAAAGGAATTTCTCATTTAAATCTTCCCCATGTGCAAGCTTCCATGTTTCAGGGATTTCAAGATTTATTACATTTATATGGCCCTCTTAATTTACAGGAATGGCTCTGAGGGATTTACAACTTGAAGAATCATGAAAACAAAAACAATATAAAATACAATAGACTTCAGAACATAAAAAGGACAGAATAGCAAAATAATAGAAATAATAAAAATAACATCAAGAGTCTGGATATAGTTTGAATCACTACAAATACCTGGGCATCCTTCAAGCTGACTACATTAATCACATTGAAGTCAAGAAGGTCAGAAGTGAAGAAGATCTTAAAGTCCAAACTCAGTAGAGGGAACACTATCGAGGCAATTAACCTGGGCAATTCCAGTCATTAGACACACAGCTGGAATAGTAGACTGGACTCAAGCAGAACTAAAGGCTTGAACAGGAAGACCAGAAAAAACAATGGCAATTATTTTAGCAGTGATTGATCACTATCTATAGCAGTAATGTTGTCAGATTCTACCTACCAAGGAAAATAGGTGGGTGTGGAATGTTGCAAGTACACCGGATGATTGAAGAGGAAAAAGTGCATTGGAAAAATGTCTGAAGGACAGTGAAGATGCACTGAAGCTACTATACCAGGAAGACTTACTGAGTACTTGAGAGAATAAACTGGCATTCAAGAAGGACCAAATGAAGAACAGAAAAGAGACATGGCAAGGCAAAGCATTACATGGCCAGTACATTAAAAAAAGAAGGCAAAGCAGATAATAGCAAGATATGGCAATGGCTTGAAAGAGACAGAAGGGCTCATTCTGGCTGTACAAGACCAAGCATTAAGAACAAATGCATACAATGCTAGAATTGAGAAGACAACAACAGACAGCAAATGCTGCTTCTATAAAGAAGCTGAAGAAACATGGACCATCTAGTTAGCTGCTACAAGAAGACTGCATAGACTGACTACAAACAACAGCATGATAAAGTGGCAACAATGATACACTGGAAGATCTATAAGAAATAGCATTTGGCCTCCAAACAAGAACTGGTGGAATCATAAAAGAAATAGAAAATGAAGAAGCTAAATTGCTTTGGGACTTCAGAATTCAAACAGACAGGCACCTGCCACAAATCACTCCAGACTTAACAATTGTCAATGAGAAAGTCTGAATAGTGGACATAGCAATACTTGGAGATAGCAAAATAGAAGAGAAAGAACTGGAGAAAATCATGAAATACAAATACCTGCAAACAGAAATAGAACAACTGTGGCAAAAGAAAGCAAAGATAGAACTAACAGTAACAGGCACCTTGGGTGCAATCCCAAAACAACTGGAGCACCACTTGAATACCATTGGCATTGACAAAGTCAGCATCAGTCAATTGCAAAAGGCAGCATTACTCAGAAAAGGTTACATCCTGTGATAATACCTTTTACACCATCAAAGAACAACATCTGCCTATCCCAGGCCCTCGGGAAGGACTCGATAGGTGGACAAAAATGCCAAATCCAGTCTAAACATCTGGCTGACTGAGAGACAAACTAACAAAATACAACAAGAGCAATTAAGGTCAGCCAATACATACCTTGTTCAAGGGTTTTAGATTCTGTATGGATTCATCTGGCAGGGAAAGAATCTAGATTTTAGGGCTTGTAGAAAGACAAAAAGTTTGGGGTTATCTGAATATTAGGGGGAATGATGTTCCATAAGACAAATGCTTTAACAGAGAAGACACACTGCTGGAGGTCTTTTGATTTGTGATAGGGACTCAGAGTACATCTACATTGCTGGATTTCATGGGATTACCAGAAAAAATTACAGGCAGGTGGTTCTGCAGTTCAGGGCTTTAGCAGAAAATGTCAAATATCTCCTTCTCCAGACAAGACTAGGATATGTTTGAAAGTTCAGCTTCATTCCTGATAGCCAACTACTGATTTTCTTTTTATTGGGAAACTCTTGGAAGAAAGGCTCTACCAGTAAAGTTTTAAATTATACTAGTTTGCAACTTACACTTACTCTGTTACTGAGCTGCAGTATACATTTAATTTCTTTTCCACACCACACTGGTATTCACAATTAAGCCCTTTTTATTACAGAATGCAGAAATCCCCCCAAAAAATAAATTAAAATTGGAAAAAAAGAGACACTAGGAAGTAGAGGCAGAGGGCATTTTTTTAGAAAGTTTTCTTTCATTAAAGAATACATTCCCATAGGATTTAAAAGAATATATTAGTTTTGAGGGGGGTTTTTAGAGATAAACGGGATATCTGCCAACCAGTGTCCTTCATATTCTGAAACTGAGCCCCTGGAGGGACTACACAAGGCAGTTGAGTGATCTCAAACATTTCCATAGAGTTTAAAAGAATTCCAAAACCATACTGAATTCCCTTTTTTTATCTAAAATATATTCATGGCGCTGGCCTGGCCACAGCTTTTGTTAAGCAGATTATTGGCTAATGGTTCAGGATGGCCAATGAAATGGAAGATGATATTTGAAGCTCTCCATCTTAAATGATTAACAGCCCCCAGAGCTTGGGGTAAATGGTATACATTCTTGCATTCTCCAGCAAAATCTATCTACTATACAGAACTGAAGGTATAAAGAAGAGATATACAGGGATAGAAAGAGCTCAGCTGAGGATGAAGGACACTCTGGGAAGCCTAAGTACTGGATATGGGGTATGCATTTGTCCAGTAGCTTTCACTGTATATTTATAAATAAATCCCGATATTAAGAACAAGTATGTAAATATGCACTGATCTCTCTCCCTGGAATTTGCAAAGATCATAACATCAGTAGCATAGTTGGTTAAAGAGAAGGATCAACATGAATAGGGGAGAGGACAGATAAAAAGAAGATATGAGTATTTTTATATTTTCCCCTGTTTAGGAACTGGCAGAAAACATGTAAACTGTACAGCAGAAGGAAAACATTCAGAGTACTTGCTTTTAAATGACACCTTCTTAAATCATTCTTACATTTCCAGCTTGGCCTTATTTGCTGCAAATTTTAGCCCTTGCTGAAATAAATTTGGTGACAATCAGTTCCAGTATATAAGGGAAGGCAGTACTCAGTGGTCCCTGTTGTACAAGAGAAGCAAAGTTGACACAAACTCCCTTTAACAAGACAAAGATGACACACAGTTAGATGCAGTGACAATCCTGACCAAAGATACCATAAGAACTAAGTTATGGAGACCATATGAGCTAAGCAAGACACAAGGTCCTGCTTTGCCATTTCAATTTGCCAATAATGGAATGACTTAAGGTGATAAAAACATCACTGGAGAACCTTTTTTGTCCTCCTTGAGCCACCCCATATTCCCTTTTCTTTCTTTTTTTTAATTTTTATGCCATCACTCCAACCAGTTTTGGCTTCTAATGACAATATATCTGTCACATCACTGGAGATACACTGGACTATCAGAGAGTTCCAGTACCAAGGAATGACTAATGTTATCAGGTTATTAAGTTGCAACAGCAATTAACATGAAGATAATATGAAGGAATAAACAGCTTTGTGAATCATTGAAGAATATCAGAAAACTTTAAAATGTTATTTTTGTACTGATAGAAAAGAATATTTGAAGCTCAGGTTGAACTGTGGGTCCATGGTACTCTCTGAGCTTGGTTGTTTTCTTGCAGACATTGCATTACCAAACTAAACAAGGGAGAAGTTTTCCATTTTTCCCATAGATGAGAGTCAGAGTCAAAAAGACACATATTTCTTGGGATCACTACTGAAAGGAAATGTCTGTGAAGACTCTCACTCGTCCAGGGTAATTGCATCGCAACAAAGTTTAAAAAACAGGCATCTGGACTG
>JANHZU010001931.1:53177-66511 GCA_032468055.1 Acrochordus granulatus
CCCAGCATCACAGTCTTTTCTAATGAGTCCTCCCTGCGCATTATGTGGCCAAAGTACTTGAGCTTCAACTTCAAAATTAACTAGATAATAATAGATTTACTTCTTTATTTCATATACCATAGTGTAAAACTGATAATCTAGAACTGTGGCAAACATACAAAGGTGGAGGGAAAGTGAGCAACTTAGAGCAATTAAGTATGTTTCATTGATATCATTAGGAAGGAAGGATATCATTCAAGAAGGAATAGATTCACCAGATACAAATCATAATGAAGCTAAATAGACACATGGATGTTTTCAAATCCTCTTGTTCATTTCATTCTTAATACTGTTTAAATCCTTTGCATCTGTCAGCCAAAGATAACTACCTCTGTGTTGAATATGTTTGTACCAGTTCTGGAATCAGTTTTTAATTGTTCAGAGTTGAGCTGGAAATCACGTATTTTATCACTTCAGGGAAACTTAGAAGATAAATATGTGCTGCTTGTTGAATAAATGCAGAGATAATGGTAAATTATTCAGTTTACTGTGCAAAACAAATGCGCAATTCAATAAGATGTAAAGATGTCTTCCAATTAGCTAGCAGAATACTTTTGGATGTCTTCAACCACGCTGAATGCTGTTATGGTACATGTACAAGCCAAAACCATCTTCAAAAAGACATTTTTTACTGTGGCTGTCCAGGTCTTTTATAATGGCCTTGAGTTTCAACATCGTACAGTAATGTGTTAGAGAAGGCAAAAGCTTAGAAGAAATTAGATTTATCAACCAAGGATGTTATTCTATTGTCTTTTTTAAAAAAAAATACTACTAAAATTTCTTGTAAGGACAGAATAAGATTTTACTTTTAAATACTATCTTCAGCAGGCCCAGGTCATTTTAAAAAAGTCATCTAATAAAGTCTTAATAAAATTAAAAATACAAAAAAGCTTAATTTCTTCATATTGACATGGATCACTTGACCCTGGGCCTGCTAAACATGTCAATTTTTAATCATCCTTTCAGTTTCATATGCCCTCAAAATACCAAATCCCTTTCATCTAATTAGAAATGCAATACCTATGCCAAAGGAAAACAGCTTCCATAAAGTTGTGTACACATTACATTAAGGAGTCTTACATTAAGACACCTTGCTGAAACTAAGAAAATCAATCTGGGCAGTGCTTAAATTGGAAATAATCTTGCAAATCTTTATATGATGCTTTGGTGATGTAAACATAATAAATGAAGTAACATCATTTGCAGATTTGATACTGAAATAATTTGGGAAACGTGATCCTTAGGCTCATCTTCAAGCAAGAAGTTATGGATATTGTACCAAAAAGGGAGGCAAGGACAGGTGCCTACTTAATTACTGAGTCTAGCTGTTTTCAGTTTCTTACAGAATCTGACTTTCTCCAAGGATCTGACTAATTTTATCAATTTGCTATTGTAAGAACACATTAAAACTTCTACTCATTATTCTCATTCCCTTCTGTAAATCCTTACGTTAACCTTTCTTTTTCGTTTATCACTGGGATGCAAAATAATTGTGTGTTTTTTCTCCAGTCTCCAGCCATTTAAAATGTTCTGTTATATTTTAAACCGCATGCTGTATCCTAAAGCAAAGGGCATTAAGTGATTAATTTTGGCATTTGTGTTTCATGGTTGGCTGGAGAGCTTATGTTTTTGTAAGCTTGTAAATTATTTAGGAAAATAGCTATTAAAAACAAAATTCTGTTTCAGGCCTCTTGCTTTGGGAATCCATCAAGTTACCATTCCTTTGCTTTTACCCCTCTAAAGTTACATTTTTGGAGTATAAAGTTGCACTGATTCTAGAGTGCTACACTTGTTTTTTCCTCAATCTCTGCCTTTTAGAAGAAAATCCTGGGTTATTCTGCCCTTCAATCCAAGGTCTCACTAAAATGGCCTCCATTATGACCCATCTTATATTGTTAATAATATGCAAGTCTATTCTGACAACACCAGAAGGCACTACTTACATAGATAGTTTAAGATGCTTACTACAGCTACCACACTAAAGCCGTAGTGGGGCTGAAGAAAATGATCACCATGATATGAGCAAATAAAAAGTTTAAAGATGGTCATCATCTCGTAACCAAACTGCAATACCAGATCCAGCACAGTGGAATTGATCAGCAGTTCTCAAACATTTTAGTCTAATGACACCTTTATATTCTTCAAAACGAGTCAAGACCCCAGAAAGTTTTGTTTTATGTGGATTAGAGTCCATTTATCAATATTTACTATATTAGAAATTAAAACTAAAATGTTTACAATATTCATTTATTTGACTTCATGGATCCCCTGAAAGGGTCTTGGAGACACCCAAAGGTCCCCAGAGCACACTTTGAGAACTGCTGGGGTCGACTTTCCTACATAATTGATATGGTTGTAAAATCAATACATGTAACTGCACCAGATAAGAAGACTGATACATCATTATGTGTTTTGTTACCATAACCATTCCTTGTTATGAAGATGAAAATTTGACCTGTAAAACTTAAATATGCAAATAGGAATTAAAAAGTGTTTCCACGCAGACATTAAGCAATAAAAGTAATTAGTACTGAAGACATGCTAATGTGAGTTTTCAGAGCTACTAGGATTTGTCAGCATGTGCTGCGGCTATTTATTTAGCATTTCAACATGGGCATCAAGATTTTAATTAAAAACGACAAAAAGATTATTTTTCCTGTGTGCTAAATTTGCAGAGAGTATTTTATTATGGGTTTCAAAATGAAAAATCGTTTAGAGAACAAATGCAGTACCACTCTAATAAAGAGAAATTCTGCCCTCTCGAAATGAAAAACTTAAGATTGATTCTGTCATTTACATTCACTGTTGCCCAGTGGGGCGTATGTCCTTATATTTTGCTTGCTTTCTTCCAAATTAAGGAGTAACCCCATCATTTCAGGAATAGTTCTAAAGGATCTATTGTTTTTGCTACCGCCACAAAACCATTTCCATTTCCTTTATTTTTTTCTTATGTTTATTTATAGGTCTCTGAGATAAACTGACAAGGAAGAATGTGGGAAGGGTATAGAACAGGACAGTTATTTTGTTAACATTTAATTAAAACACAATAATGCATTTTAATAATAACACAGTAATATTGAAATAAAATAAATGGCAAATAGGATCCTTTAATATTATATATATACATTTACATATTGTATTGCACTGTGTTGTATTGTATTGTATTTGGTATTAAAGATCTGGATGATCAAACAATAAGCATTATAAATTTGTCCCTTTGACAGATGGAAGATTTTCTAGGGATCATGCCCTTCCCTCCAGTCTGTCTTTCTACCTACACTTCCCATATCCTTCTGTTCATAATTTCTTCAGGAGGAGGTACTCTGTGTTACCACATTTTGAGTTACAGTTCCAATACCCAATCATATGTTCACACCTTATGCTTAGCAATTATGCAACTTGTTCCCTTTTTGCGCAGCGTAATGTGTAAATGATAAGCCATGGATTTTCATGGAACTGATGCCCACACCAAGCCAAAAACAAATGTACCTGCTATAGCTTAGTCCTGTGTCTATCAATCTGGCCATTGGATCTTTAAACATATATTAATTCCAGAGTCAATTGGATTGAGAGGGGCGGATATAGGAACAGAATAAATAAATTATCAGTCATAAAGTGTTACTTCACCCTGGAGGAAATTTCATAGCCTGGCCTCCTGATTTCTCAACTCTGACTAGAATGAAAGCTGAAATGACATCCCTGCATGTGATGAAACTGGGATAATGACTGAACAGGTAAACGTGTTCTTACCAAATTGTGAACCTTATGTTTGTGTATCACACAGTGCTCCCTAAGGCTCCCTAAGTATACATAAGGTAAGCAAAAAAAACCTACAGCTATTTGCAAGTTGTAAGATTATATTGTTAATAAATATGCATCTGACAAATTTCTCCAGGTTAATGACAAAAGTGTTTCTCACTTCAGATATAATCTAATACAGAAAAGCAGTCATAGGAAGTGCTCTACATTGTCTGACACTGGTCTTTAGCAGGTTATTATCAATCTACCATACTTCACTTTTTCATCAACAAGATGAAAAAAGAATATGTTCCTCTAAACCCTCCCCCAGACTACAATACCCTAACTACAAGGAAAGCTGGAGTTAGGATTAGGGCATCATTCTATTGCTGTCGGCTCATCTTGAACCATTCACTAAGAATTCCATTTATTATCACACAAGCCTTTTTTTCACCATATGCTACTCTTACACAGTAACACAACTTCCAATTCCACTGAGTGCAGAAAATTCCATAATTCAAGACTATTCACTTTATCATGCTCTTTCTTTAATTCAAGAAATGTACAATAAACTGTCTCACATTCATGTATTTATTTCCCAAATGAAGAGCAAACATCTGGTCTATACACTCCATGTTCAGCATAAAGCCCATTGCATTTCCCAAGTTTTTCTCTCTGTTACCTCTTGTACAGAATTCACCTCCCAGGATACCATGATAAACAAATCCCCCTGCAGTTGTTGCCTTCACGCATGCTATCTTTTCCTTTCTTCCAATTGTCAGGCACAGATGCATTCTTCACACCAGCATCCTTCACATTTTGTTTGGTTACAACATCGGCACCCATATTTTCAGCATTTTTCATCATGCTCATAGCAATGTTTGCTTCCTTTTCTTCATTTCAATCCCACTTTATCGTTTCCATAGAAATCTTGTAGCATTCTCTTACTTCAGTTTCATTCCAAATTGTTTCACTTCTGTTAAAGTTTCCTTGTTAGCCCTCTAAAACAATTGTATTCCCATTAAAATAACTGCATTTTATCTGTTTGTTCTTCCTTTGCCCTCTTTGCCAACATTCTTGCAACCACATTTCTCTATGTCCATTATGTAGTATCTTTCCCTTATCCTCACTTTTGCAGCAATCATTATTATCAATATATCCTTTTCTCCTTTAGAGCCTTTTTCATTTCATCATCCCCCTAAACATTATTTTTCATACTTCCCATTAGCATACCATCAAACACTTCTTGGCAGTGTGTTACATAATTATTTTCACTCTGCTCTGAACAGCTTACATGTTCTTATATCTACTGTCCATTCATTGTTGGGAGAACAATCTATCTTTTAATACTTTTTTTAAACAGGGCTTATAATTTTCTCCTCCTATCTACTTCCAATCTATTCTACTCCTTCTGTTCTGATTTATTTTACTTCTTTTGTTTTCTTCTATGTTCATTTTCCCCAAATCTATTCTTCACAATGACAAAACAAAGAAAAAGAAGATATCTGCCTCACGTTCAGAACGTCTCGATATTCCTATGTTCTTCACTAATTCCCTCATTTTTTCATGCTAAACCATCAAATAAATCATGATTTTTGATTCATTTTTTGTCTGCATGTATGAATGAATTGGTTATACTTAAACCATATATTCAAAGCCAACACATGTTTTTGAAGCAGATGCAAAATGATCACATTTCTCATTCAGTCTTAGGTCTCCAAATAACCTAATGGTTTTACTGTACTCTAATTTTGTTCCCATCACCCATTCAAATATTGCATTCACAGATAATGTTGCATGTCTTTTCCTGAAATATGTCCCTGTTTTTTGCCATTTTCACCATTTACTGCAACATAGCATGCAACAATTATCAACTTATGAATTTCTACTTCATATGCACCCACAGCACTGTGGATGACACATTTATATTTGTTTAGTTTTTATATCTTTAATTCATAATTAAACCTACTCCTTAACTTCCCTGCATGTCTTCACTGACTCCTCTCCACAAGATCAGACAAACTTTCATTCAGGTTGTATCAAAGATCAAGGTAGTTGTACACTATATTTCATAGGAAAAATACATCAAAAATTGATAACTTATACATAAGAGATGACCAACTAGAGAAAATCAATGAAATTATGTACTTTTGTAGAACTTCACTAAAGCTGGGGAATACAAGGAGATATTTAAAGATATGCAAATGTTTATAGAAAAGTAATGGACAATAGTTATAAGAATAAATGCTTGCCTAAAGAAGTGAAAAATTGTTGTGCATGCTTTTTTCCATTATGGAAATGAGAATTGGGTGTGTCAGAAGAAACAAAAAGGAAGTTGAATGCAGGTGGAATGGGATACTTAAAGTGTTTTCTGTCTGAACTGAATATAAAGAATAACCAATGTGAAAAAAAAGTTAAGATAGATTGGTCATGTAGAAATAATGAATGAGAATTAAATCACAAAACAATATGTGAAGAAAGATGAATGGGTTTAAGAGGAAGACTGAGAAACTCATCATTGAATGGACTTGATGAGATTCTCAAAAAGAGAAGTTTAAAGAACAAAAGACAAAGCTTGAAATAGTGTTGGAATGTGTGGACAGGTTGGAAATAAGGATGAATTCAAAGAAAAAATGATTTGGAGAGATGCAGGCTTAGTATTAGCAGAAAGTTTACCATTTTATTGCTGAACTCTGATTTTTGGGGCTGGGTTTTGCAGTGGTAGAATTTATAAACATAGGAAGGGGAACACACCAGAGATATTTCATTCTCAATCCCATCCTTAAAGCCCACTCCCAAAAGGAGAAAGAGAAAAGAGAAATTTGTCTAAGTTCTTTTCAATAACATCATTACTCTTTTGGTTGTATGGTCCTTTCTCTATACCAAAATATAGACAGAGCTTATTTCCTTTTCTTATCTCATGCATCTAATTTATTTTATTTACTATTCCCTATCTCAGGGGTTCACAGTCTCCTCAAGTCGAGGGAAGGTCATCACTCATGAGGGTGGTTGTACTCCATTCTGCTCTGCCTGAATGCAATCAGCTTTTCCTAAGCTGCTGGTGTTGGACTGGACCATGTCTGGGATCCTGGCACTGGGGTGCTACAACCTTTGTCCACTTAGCAACAGCTTCTACAGAACCCTCACATGCTCCTGAACATTGCCTAAGGTGACCTGGCTAGGATAAAGATGCTTACCGACTCCCCTTCCAAGCTCTTCCTTGGCTTCTTCCTATTGTATGAAACAACACTGTGGGTCCTGTGCTGAGCTTTTGTTCTCACTCTAGAGCAGGAGTGTCCAACCTTGGCAGCTATGCTGGCTGAGGAACTCTGGGAGTTGAAATCTACACATCTTAAAGTTTCCAAGTTTGGATAAACCTGCTCTAGATAATCCAAGTATCTGGTGCTCCAGGGCACAGAGGCAAGAGGCAGGAAGGAAAGCATAGAGATATGTTATGGTTTCTACTTTTATTCCTGGAAAACAAGGAAGTATTGCCTTCTGCAACAATGAATTAGAATTTGCTGAATATTTTCTGTATTCCTCTTGCAATAAAGCAAGTAATTTGCTGAGTTCTAAACTCACGGTGGGATATGTATATTAATTTTTTCTTTTTTTTTCTAAATGAAAATAATTTTTCAAAGCTAGATTTGCCCTTGGATAGCCAAGCAATTAGGGAATTCAAAATGTTTAAGACTAAGATTGATTTATTGAAATGTGATACAATTAGAGCTAGAAATCAGTTGCTTCTGAACTATATTAGTTGTAATTCCCAGAGTAATCTTAACCCCAAATCTACTATCTGGAAGAGATTACAGGTGTTTAATGACCTTAATTAGATCAACAAATCAATCGCTAAGTAAAGTGGTCAACAATCACCTGATCATGACTGTAATTTCTGGCTGGAAAGAGACAAGATTAGTAAGTATCACTTATTAGTAAGTATACTTACTCTCAGTTTTTGTTTGCCTCCTAACTATTCCCTCACCCTTTGAAATGCTCAAGTGCCTGACTTCCAAGGAAGAAATGGCAAACCAAAGACAGCTCTGTGAAAAGTGGAATTGATCATCATGGTGGAATAGAGGCTGCTTCATCTCTGGACAAGAGGACAACTTGAGATTGCCCACAAGTGCTCGAGACAATTACTCCTCAGGAGGAAACTACAAGACAGTGGTCTCTGGCAGGTTAAGAGCTTTCAGAAATGAGAAAATAGCATCTTGCTCAAACTCTGGTAAGCATCTTTATGGACACTGGATTCACACACAGTACTTCCTTTTCTAATCAATTTGGGAAATTGCTTGTTAACTGTTTTTCATCTATTAGGAACCTTTGGCTTGACAGGTTTTACAGCACTGGTGAATCTCATTAGATCCTTAAAAAAAGAATTTTTAAATACAAATTTAAGGGCTTTTTTAAAATTGTTTTTTGGAATAAATAGCAAAAAAGTGATTAAAACATTGATATTAGAAAAATGCAAATGAACTAACCATCCCAGTAAATTTGAAATAAGAGTTTGGAATTAATTATAAAGAATCCTTTCCATGGGAAAATGCTTTTGTTCTGAATTCTTAAAAAAAGACTTTAAAAATTAGGCACGAGAGGGAATTCGAAGGAACTAAAGATCACAATTAAAGGAGAAGAACACTCAATTCAACTTACAAATACAGAACAAAGCAAAATATTTTAACATTGGACATATTGAAGGACATTGTTGAACAATGGATCCCAAAGCTAATTCTTAGAGTGTCTGCCTCTTCTGATGGATTGTGTTTAAAAAATATTATGGAAGAGGAACAAGTTTTACCAGACAAGATTGAGACTGATCTGAAAGCAAATTTACAAATGGCAGACTACAAAAATGATATGGGAAAACATGTTCCACTGGACATTCAAAAGAAAGCAGATGATGCTTTAATAATTAAAAGGAATATATAAATAACAAGCCAAAAGAATGACCTGGATCATTTTCCTACATTAGATTTATAAAAGAGGCTTTTTAAAGCTTTGAAGAATTTTGTGAGAAGGGACAAAAAATCATACAGCAGGATCACATTGCTTTCAATGTGTAGAAGAGCAAACCGCTTACTTTCTTGCCATCTCTTCTTTTCCAAGTTCTCTGCTCTGCAACGGCAGAGGGGGAACCACAGGTCAGGCACAGGACAATGCATATTAGCTATAATGGCAATCACATGACTGAAGGATGCTGTGGAGGTCGTAAATGGGGCATAAAATTATTTTTCAACACCATAATAACTTCAAAAGGTCACTGAATAAATTATTGGTAAGCAAGGATTACCTGTATGGCAAAGAAATAGTTATGTTTGGTAGAGAAAAGTTTCACCAGTTTGGGGTGGAGGGGAGAGAGACAAAACCATCTCAGTAGATCTAGTTGTCTGCCAGGCTGGTCCCTGGCACTGAAATGGGATGTCTTTGTGATAGATGGAGGGAGTCTTAGTTCCAAAACTCTTTCCAGTTAGTAGCTGGCACAAACATTTTCCCTACCATTGAAATGAAAGCAAAACTGCTAGAGAGAAAGAAAAGTAAAATTGTTCCCAAGCCAGTGTGATTTGGCAGGCTGGGAAGCTACAAACAAGCTGCTATTTTATCCCTCCCTCCTTTTGTAGGTTTGTCCTAATAGTCTCAACAAGTTAATAATGACTAATTTAATTCCACCAGTTTCCAAGGGAAAACTTGGAAAATACAAGGCTCGTTTCATCTGGCTACATGCCCTACAATAGGAGGGCATGATTATATTTGCTTCCGTCTGTTAAAAGTTACTAGTTCTTCAGGGCAAAGGTGGTCTTGGGGTCCTTTCAGATACTACATTTAAACAAAGATAATCAAAGAGACTTAAGATATAATCACGTGTAAATGAGGATTACTGCACACCAAGCATGTATGGATGGCAAATTAAATATGACAAGAAGCTCAAACCCAAAACCATAATGAGTCTGTCAATTGCATTCATTTCTCCATACAACACTTTTCCCAGCCTAGTGGTCCAGATATGTTGGACTACAAATCTCAGATTGCCAGGTAGTGGGATGGAAGTTGGAGTTTTACCATGTTTCTTCATGCTAAAAAATTATCTGCACATAGAAAAACACCAAGCCATAGACCACAGAAGGCTAAGCTAAGGCCTTGTTCCCAACATAGGGGGTGCTTTTTCAATAGCCTCCTTTTGTAGTTTGAAGAAATGGCTTTGGAAAATACAGGGACTGGACTTGAGAAATTGGTTGTTTTAGATCTTGGTTTGCTGATTTGTTTTTTTAAGGGAATAAACATCCTACTTCATGGAACTGTTGCTGGAGAAATAAGAAAGGATGGGCATAGGGAGTCATTTTACAAGTTTTAATATTAATTAATCACAGTGTCATCCTACATCAGAATGCAGTGGAAAACAAACCCTTAGGAGTAGTTGGGAGATAAAAATGTTCCTTAATATGTGTTATGATTTACAAGTCTTCCACTATAAAAGTGCTCTCTGGTATCTTGTTGGCAGCTTACCATAAAACATTCTAAGCCATCTCCAGACATATGGTTTCCTGAATGCATTAACAAAATCTTTCATGCAGGGTTTTTTTTTCACCCATCCCTATTGATGTGCACCAGGAGATAACAGTGCAGAAATGATCAGAGTAACTCAACTTTCCCTACCCCCAAATCACCAATACGTGTCAGAAGCATGGACGGAAGATGCTTAGATTATATAGGAAAGATGCTTGAAGAAAAGCACTGCTAATAAGATAGAGAAGAAAAAACAGCTGTAACTGAAAGATGAACATTGCAAACTCCTGTGGATTCTCTGCCTCGATGCTGCAGAGCCCAATAATCAGAGGGCTTTTGTTACAACCAATGTTATGCTGAAGACCTGGAACCCAGTAATCAGTGTATTGGTAGCTTTGCGAAGGCTCGGGGATTCTCCTTTTTAATTCTGATGGTTCTTGAAGCTGGCCTGTCTTCAACCAAACTCACCTCACAGCTGTAATTCCCTAGAAGCAATTTGGCAAGTCTCTAAAATAAGACACAATGAAGCATCTACTAACACAAGCTGTCCCTTTAAATAAGAGGAAATAATGTGATCTAAGACTTTGGGGAAAAGGAATCACAAGCTGGGTCAAGAGATTAGGCATCTACTTGGTGTTTGGATCTGCTCCCAGTGATGTGAAAGGGTGTACGGCTGATGTAATTGCTGTTAGCCATTCACAATGGATGGTAGCCAGAGCTTAACTATGATGTTCACAGTTCTTTTACAGTTTTAACCAATAAAAGCAATCTTAAGATAGTGGATGTATCATGTGTTATATAAAATATTACAGTACCTAGAGGTTTTACTGTATAGTGTAAATAACTCTGGAAGCCATTGGTGAGAGACTGTGCAGTGTAGCATTTAAGCTTCTTGAGAATGGGTACGAGCCTGCACCCCAAAGCTCAGGCAAGTAACAATCTTTTACTAATCCCAGTGGTTGAGTCTATTTCTTAAAGCAGTTAAGGTGTCAGACTGAGTGAGGAGACTCGGATCTATATTCAGCTCCAAAGCTCACTGGGAAGATTTGGGTTAGTCACTCCATCCGAATCTATCAAACTCTCAGAGAGTTGTTGCTGTGTGGAAAAGATAAGGAGGGAGTTCTGCCTTGAGCTCCTGTATGAATGTGGAATATAAATAAAATATGTAGATCTGTTTTAATTATGGACTTTAAAAAGTAGCCTCTACAATTAATGTCTTGATGTAAAAAATGTATCCTGCCCCATTGCTGCTGTTAACATATTTTATTGTTTTTTCTAATATGCATAGGACAACTAAGCATGATGCTCAGAATAGGCATTTTCAACAAGAAATATTATAAAATTCACCAGAAATCCTTCCTATATATTTCTGGCCTCATTTTTAATTTGAATCTCAGGGAAGCCATGCTATAAGTAGGAGCTATATTTTAGCTGAGGGGTGTCCAATCTTGGCAACTTTAAGTTGTAATTCTGGGACTTCAAATCCCAGAATTCCTCAGCCAGGTATAAATGTGATTTCTATGGCAGACTGGCTCTGGATTTGGCCAAATTACACATTCCCATGAAGAAGAGATAGTTCTCTGTCATGTATACAAAAGCAGCCTTTCCTTCTGGACATAGAGAGGAACTGTGGTAGAATGCCAGAAGGGTACACTAAAGCAGAAGATTAATGTTATTCTGCCCAGCAGCCTCAATATTAATTTATCAGAACCCCAGCAATGGGAAGTCTTGGAACAGTATAATAAATCAACAGATTTTTCAGACAATGTTATCTTTGAAGAAATTGGTAAAGAGTGAAGCTACCCATTTGCATTAGATCTTTTCTTGTGTGTGTGGTGCTGAGTTAAGTCTATATGGTTTTATTTCTCTGTACAAATGAGAAAAATTGGATTTATCCATTTTGACTCAAACCACAGGATAGTGTATATACAAGGTCTATTTTTTTCTATAATATGATCTATATTTTTTATTAATAACAACTCTCCAGTCTGTATTTTATAGAAAGGTTCTGGTAGGAAACATGCCTTTTGTAGCAGACCTGCTCAAATGGGACTGAGGAATATGCCAGTTGAGAAAATAGGTAGTAGCAGCAAGAACTACCTCTAAAAAGGAGGCAGGTCCAGCAGGCTTCTTGAAGAGGGGATTACAGTAGTGACCTTCTACCCAACAGCTCAAGCTGCTCTAATATAAGCTTCCAAGGTACTAACTTAATATTAAGATATGGAATATTGCAAGCTCTTCAGATGACTGAGGCAGGAATTGTAGCTTAGTGTTGGGTTTATACATAGTTTGCTTGGTTTTGCTTAGGGTACTATATGATCCTAACATTATGGTTTCTTAATACCTTAATATTGCACATGCCCAGCCAATTCAATATTATTCATTAAACCACTGTTAAGCAGGCAATAGATTAGTGTACTATGTGAATCAAGCAATCATACCACAGCCAAACACTTCTGCAGAAAGTATTTGGTTGTGCCGAATGGATGATTAGTTAAGGACACAGGCCAATCATACCTAATGAATCTATTTTGTTGTGTTCAGTTGCTCGGTCATGTCTGACTCTTCACGACCCCATGGACTGCAGCATATCAGGCCTCCCTGTCCTGGACTGTCTCCTGGAAATCTACTCAAATTGACGCCCGTAGCTTCTATGATGTTATCTAACCATCTTGTCCTCTGCTGCCCTTCTTTTGCTTTCAATCTTTCCCAGCATCATGATCTTTTCCAATGAGTCCTCTCTTTGAATCAGGTAGTCAAAATATTTGAGCTTCAGCTTCAATATCTGTCCTTCCAATGAACAGAAAGGATTAATTTCCTTTAGGACTGCTTGGTTTGATCTCCTTGCAGTCCAAGGGAGACTCAGGAGTCTTCTCCAGCAGCACAATTCAAAGGCATCAATTCTTTGATGCTCAGCCTTCCTTATGGTCCAACTCTCAAAGCCATACATTACTACTGGGAAAACCATAGCCTTGGCTATGCGGACTTTTGTCAGCAAGGGGATGTCTCTGCTTCTGACTACACTGTTTAGGTTTGCCATAGCTTTCCTCCCA
>JANHZU010001931.1:66611-90966 GCA_032468055.1 Acrochordus granulatus
TGATTCATAGATCTTACATTCCAGGTTCCTATGTAATACCAGATACATCCACAGCTGAGCATCCTTTCAGCTTTGGCCCAGCCACTTCACTTTTTCTGGACTACTTGTAATAGTCCCTCCACTCTTCCTCAGTTGCATATTGGACACTTTGCAAGCTGAGGGGCTCATCTTCCAGCATCTTCCAGCATCAAGTCTTTTGTTACTGTTCATGGGGTTTTCTTGGCAAGGATGCTGGAGTGGGTTGCCATTTCCTTCTCCAGTGGAATCCTATAGTTCATTTTTCATTGGATGCCCAGGAATTCCAACATCTAGTGTAGTCCTTGTTGACCCAGATGATGACCAAGCTGGTTTGAGTTTCTGTAATTTACATCTCACCATATTTTTTATTGGAGGGAGATACTCTTTGTCTGGCTCCTCTGATGAGATCTGTCCAGTATGGTTGAATCTCTGGCATAGCTCTCATCCTCCTCAGAATACAAAAGCTTCACAACCACATCGAGGTAGTAATTCACTGGGGGAATGAGTCCATAAGTCTCTGTTAATACCCAACGAGTTTCATGCCTTATCTGAGTTTAATTTTTAAAGATGTGTTTATTCATTTCCAAATGTGTATCCTGTCCTCATTCACAAGAGACTGGGCATTTCACAATCCATAAAAATGTGTAGGTAAAAACACAATTCCCATAGAACTTATTTTAATTCCAAAAATAAAAATACATCTGTTAGCATAATTCTCAGGTCAGTCAACCTGCTGAGCATTCTCATCTCACCAGTATGGCTGGGCAGCTTGTCATAATACACTCCCTAAGTGCTTCCCAGTAGGCTTGTCAGCTCTTTAGATCTTCAGTGCCACTAGTTTCCAAAGGAGTTAAACATATCCGCTTTTTGAAGTAAATATAATCAAGATTCTTGCCAGTCTTTATTATCAAGTGATTCACAAATAATCAGTAAGTAATTTGATAAGTCTTTATAATGTGACACCGTTTGTTATAATTCCTTTTGTAGTAATAGGCTGAATGAGTAGGGTATGTTTAGACAAAAGGAAATAAGTTTATGGAAAAGTATGTTTTTGATTTTCAAATACTTGGAAAGCAGAACATTATATGGAAAAGGGAACAAACTTCATCACTGCTGATCCAGAAGCAGATTCAGGCAACCCAAAGTAGGGGAGAAATTTAAAAAGAAAAATCAGAATCTGGCAATGGTATCACCAAAGCAGGAACAGAGGAAGCAAAATGGCTATATGATCTTTCCCAAGGGCTCTGAAAGTAACTACGGTATGTTGCACAGATGACCCCCAAAACAGCAACTGCATAAGACTGATCCCAGAAGCACTGTCAAACATCGTGACAATTCTAACATGTCTTGTTTTGTCTTGCAGCAAAAACTATCACAAGAAGAAGAAAAAACTACCACTTTTCAACTAGAACTAAAAATGTTGTTTCTAAGATAGCATGACCCTTAGAGTCATAAATACACTACATGTGATTGATCTGTATGTTGGGCAAACACAGCCAATCTAATTTTGGCCACCAATGAGAATCTGAAGCAGTTGTCCAGAGCTGTCTTTTCCATTGCTCTTCTACAGTGTTTCTCATCCTCAACAATTTTAAGATGTGTGGACTTCACCTCCCAGAATTTCTTAGCCAGCATGTTGAGATTTGAGAAACATTGCTATTTTATATAATGTTGACATGGTGAAGTTCTTTTTCTGGAATGCACAGATTTCTATTGTCTGATCTACTTTGCTTCTGTTACTCCTACTTCTCAGTGCTGAACATAATCATAATACATTCAAAAGCATGAAGTAGAAATATAATACAAGGAAATTTTTATTTATGCCCACTCCAGATTGGGATAGAAGACAAGGGCCTTAGTAAACTAGTGTGCTCCACCTTTTGGATAGGAATGAATAATAGAGTTTATGAATAGTAGCTTCCAGGAATACAAAGATTAAAAAGTTTTTGGTACACTGTGTGTACCATATGATTTGTGCATATGATTTGTGCAATATGTGAAACAGTTGCTTTGTCTATCACTTTATTGCCTTTGGTTAAACCTTGGGATTCTTGTTTTAAACAGGACAATAATTAGGGAAGTTTGGATGTCCAGCCAGAACCACAAAAAGGGTTTAGTTTGGGGGATGGAAAGGCTTCTTTGAGTGAATAAAGTGTCACTGGCTGGATTTGTACAACACACTGTTTCTCAACCTCAACAATGTTAAGATGTGTGGCCTTCATGGTGTCTGGAGAATTCTGGGAGATGGAGTCCATACATCTTAAAGTTGCTGAGGATGAGTAAACCAAAAATCAATCAACCAACATTAGGGCTTAGTGTTGTATTTGAGATTATGTGACCAGTCAAAAACTGAAGGAACTGTTTGTGTATTTACTTTCTTCTTTGCCATTTTCCTCTCAAAGTGAGACATTTTGATTAACCCTCCAGTTTCCATAAGTATCCCATAGCATACATTCCCCCCTTTCCTGAATTCCATCACAGTAACAGTTCCAGCCCCCTCCTCACCCATCTCATTCCTAGTCATAAGGGCCATGGCAGAGAAAGTCTTTCACCTTGGAAACTTTTCTTCTAACTTTAGTTAACTAAACTTTTCCAACCTGGCAGTAGGAAAACATAATAGAGTCCTATTATAAATACCAGCATCTCCATCCTTTGCCAGGCCATGCTTGTTTTCTCAGCCCAGTTACAATCAATAAATGATGGCCACTATGTTCTCCCAGCCCCCAAGAGCTTCAAATGCTACTATTCCAGCCATTCTCCTGGGAATTTTTATTGCTCTATCAGTCAGCTTGACACTGCAACCAACAACTTCCTCACAGCAGGCTTTAGACGCTGTTTTCTTGCCTCCTATCCATTCTCCCAAATAGTTAATCATTTTCTCAGGGGAAGACAATGGGGGATGTCAGCTGGAATCTGCAGGTTCATATAGACAATGAAGTTTCTCAAATCAGACACTGGTTTTTACAGAACACCGTATCATGCAATATGACTTCACATAGTATGATTTAATATTCTGTGTGAGCCCAGCTGCAATGACTTATTCAACAAACAATGATAAAAAATAATCTTGGCTTAATGCCATAATGAAGCTGATGAAACTATCTATTCATAAAGACATTGTTAAAGACATGAAAGTACAACCGAAGAAACTGTTGGAGCCATATGGTTCATAATCTCAAATACAACACTAAGCCCTGGCTGATCAGAGCAAATCAATGACTACAAATATCACCTTGCCAATAGTATCACCTGGCTTCATACAGGTCAGTTTGTGCTCTTTGTCCCTGGTAGCTTTTATATTGTCTCAAATATCCCTAGTTTGCAAATCCAATCAATTTATGAGTCATCAATTATATCCTTCTGGACTGGCTGTGGGGAATGGACTTGGGACCACTGTATTATAATTCTCTTCCTTCCTTTGCTGGCAGTTCCAGTTGGTGTTGGCAAGGGAGGAGAGGTCACTCTTTTGTGGAGTGCTATAGAGCCCTTTCCCCTTTTGTTCAATTTCTACATGAAACTATTGGATAATATCATCTGCCTGTCTGGGGTCCAGCATCACCAGTACATTGATAATACTCAATTATACCTTTTGACCCCAGACCACTTATGAAGCTTATGAAGTTCTGCCTGGTGCCTGTAGACTATGCAGGCCTGAAGAGGAGAAACTGATTCCAGCTGAATCCTACGAAGACTGTGTGGCTGAAGCTGTTGCGATTGCCTACTGTGAGTATGGGGATCTTCCATCTGGATAGGGTTGCACTTCTCCATTCAGGAGTATACACAATCTGGAAGAATCTTCTTGAACTCACAGTTCCTGCTTCAACAGCAGGTGGTAGCTATGGCCAAGACTCCTCTGATGGGTTAGTTGGTTCTCTTCCTGAATCAGGTGGCTCTCCAGACAGTCACTTATTATCTTCTTATTTTGTGGCTTAATTATTATAATGTAGTCTATGTGGGGCTGTCCCTGAAGACTTCCTGAAGGCTTCATTTGGTTCAGAATGCAACCTTATGATCATCTGCTTCATAGGCTGCAATTCAAGATTCTGTGATTCAAGATGTTGGTTTTTACCTATAAAGCTCTAAATGGCATAGGACCTAGTTATTTAAGATATTATATATTTCCCATGATTTCTGCCCAGCCACTATGATCTGACAGAGTAAATGAATTGTAAGTTCCCTCAATTAAATAGTGTAATCTTTTGGAAACCAGGACCCATTTTTTTTTGTAGTTGTGCCTGCCCTCTGGAAATTTGTGCCCTCAAGATCTATACAGTCCTCAATTTGAAGATGTTCCAGAAGTCTTTGAAAACTTGGCTGTTGTCCCACGCATTGGGTTAGAACTGGGCATCAGCTCTCATTTTGACATTGGTTCCAGCAACAATCATTGCCTCATTCAATGTCAGGTCATAAGTCTCTGTCTTTAAAAGAGGAGAATGGTCAAGGGGTTTCATGGCTACCCCCTTCCACTGAGCTGACTGGGGTCTTTGGTGAGATGTTTCATACTTCAGTTAAGAAAGGGTAACAGATTCCCCCCCCCACATACACAAACATATCCTCAACTACATATGGAGATGTGAGGTGATAAGAGAGTTTGACCACTACATCTGTGACTTCCTCCAGCAACTATGTGAGATACTACCTGAACTAACAATTTAAACAATGAGTGCAGCATTTCAAGAAAGTGACAAACCAACTGATTAAGACTACCTTTTAATGTACTAGAAAATAGATTCTCCCCAATCACAGTGGTTCAGAACAATATTAGCTGGTCAAAGCAAATATTTTTTCTCTTTCTTTCTCCCTCATTCTCTTTCAGGCTGAAATGTGCTGTGGCCACAGAACTCCAGGCTTTCTTTAATGATATTGATGCATTTTAATTTGGTTACTAGCTTGGTTTCAATACAAAAACTACCTTAGTCACCATGATGGATAGATGAGCAAAGGGCTAGGGGAAAGCTAATTCCCCTACAACTCCCAGCAACTTTCAATACCATCCATCAATGTATGCTCTGGGTACTATGCTCTCTGCATTGAGAATGGGGGACACAGTTCTGATGGCTCCATTCATGCTTAGGGAAGAAGATTCCAAAAGGCAACTCTGATTTAGTTCTTAGAGATTGTATGTTTTGTGGTAATGTATTACATGAATCTAATCTTCACTATTTATCCAACCAATTGTGATTAAATACATCATGGCTCAGAAAAATGCATAGCTAATATGCTTCATTTTGTTCTAGGTGTGGTTGACATCTATGACTCATTTTAGAACTGTAAGCCATCCAGAGCCACTTGGTTGAGTTGGGCAACTATAGAAATTGAACAAATAAATACTTATAATTAAATAAATAAATAAAACCGAGGCTTTTGTATGAACTCTCCTGGGCAGACCAACCAGACCATGTTAATTCACATTCTGCAAATTTCTAAAATGGACACTCCTAACAAGCTTTTACATGGGGCAACTAACTAGGCGACAAGGTGCTATGATGGTGTTTGAAATATTCCCCTGTTTATGGGCAATATTCAAATGCATCCAAAAGTGCTGCTGCTTTTTTAAAAATTCAGAAGAAAAAACATGCAGGCAGTAGAAATGAAAAGTTATGTGTTTCCCATCCTGACCATAGAGCAATGTGTTCACATATTTTATATAATTGGCAACAATTTTATATTACTGTATTCCAACATTTCTACATAATATGCTTCATTTGTTTTTATTTTGTCACACTGCATTTATTTGGGCTGTGCTCATAAGTTTTTTTTATGTTTTTAACTTTGCTCTAATTTGATTTTAGATTTTTTTTTTCTTCTTTGCTATATTCTTTTGCTGGTTAGTTCATTTACAAACAGTTTCCATGATTTCAGATTGCTTGGTGTGTCTTTCATTTGTAGTTATTATTTGATATATGCATTGTAAAGATATCATTTATTTTATTTATAGTCCCCTGAAGGAGAGTTTTTCTTCAAAATGCATTGGTCTGAGATTTGGAATAAAGTATGTGTGCGCTATATTCCTTTCTTTTCTATGTCTAAAATAAGTTAAAATAAAACTGACATCCAGTGCAATATGGAATCAAAGGAAGCTTATTTTAAAATGACCAATACTTTATAATTCTACTTAATTTTATCTCCAAAATGCTAAAACAAGCAGGAAAGTCAAATGTCTTGGAACAAGTACAAAAGAGTGTTATCCAGCCAATTCAATCTTGTTTGTGCAAATTGGATGTTCAGTGCCAAATTGTTTGCTTGCTTTTTTCCTTCTCTTTTTCTCACTTTGCCCTCATGCTTCCTTTTGTCCATGTTCCACAGCCTTTCCTTATTCTAGGCAACCATAGAACAGCAATAAAGCTGCTGCTGCTGGAGAAAAACCATGGGGGGTGTCTCCCTCGGAGTTGCAATTTCAATGAGAGGGGCCGCAGTGGGATCAGGCTGCCCATGGGCCAAGTAAGGCTGATGGGAGGAGAAGAACAATCAGATTCATAATCATGGGAGGCCAGAGGGGATTCAGAGAAGGGGATGGGGGTTGTCATACAGGGGGATTGTTGATGGGAAGAAGATCAATCTATGGGTCCTGAGCATCAGAGCTAGCCATCAATAGTTTCAGCCCAAACTAGCAGATTGATAGACTGCCTGGGGAGAGCATATTTGTGTGCAACAGACAATTCAGTGAAGTTGCCAGTGGCATCAGAGTCTACTACAGCCTGCTGTTTTATTTCTGAATCTGTCTGGCTCTGTAACATAAGAGGAACAACTGAATGAAAGCAAATTGTGCAACCTGTCTGGCTCCACTTAATTTCTGGGTGTCCCAGCCTCTTAGCTTTTGGGAGCTGAGATTAGCTCTTTTCCTGAAAACCCAGATATGCTTACAAAATGTCCCTCTTTTCCCCAGATATGACACTTATTTGATGCAAATCCAGGCTATTCTATATCTGCAGAAAGGCAAATGCCCATTCTGCAGCTCTCTCATTCATTGAACTGATTAGAAATCCTACTCAAGAAAGGTCAATTGAAAAATGTTCACCTCTCAGGGAGGTGAATAATTTCTACTGAGCAAGGAAGGTAGTAAATATCCCAACAAACCTATCATCTTGTCAAGCAGGAGGCAAGTGCTTCCTGATGGTAAGTCACTTAGAGTCACTTTTGTGGAATACAAGCTTAATTAATTAATTAATCAATTAATAGCTTGGTATGAGAGGGCTGCTGCAGCATCTACAACTACTACATGGGCAAGATGGAGGAGATGCTGTTGATCTAAGAGGTTACATTTCTTTCAAACTATAACAATATTGACAACTGATGTACCTTTTAAACAATGGCAGAAAGATATTTCCAGATTTGTATGGCTAAGAAAGAAATCAAGTATTAAATATAAATCGCAATTACCCTGGACAAGTGAGAGTCTTCACAGACATATTAAATATAAACTATTGCAAAATAGGGGCAGACTAAGATTATATGATTTAAATTGTATTTCGAGGCATGCTGTTTGGTACAGATGAACAAGTGGTTGACTTTAGAGAACAGGAGGCTGTTGGCATTAGATGGACATGGCTTGAGATTTAGGTGGCACAGCTATCTGTGACATGATAAAGTTAATATAGATTTTAAAAATCATTTTATTAGACATGCCACATTGAGAGTTCGAAATAGACATAAAGCAAGTTTGTGTCCTAAAATCTCTATATTTTGTCACTTCAAGAAGCCTTTTTAGAAGATAAATGATAGTTACACAAACTTAGTTGACTTAATGCTGATTTATTGGCCTTAATTGAAAGAGAACCTATGCTAAAAACAAGAGAAGAGTTGGAAGAAGGTCATATTTGCCATTGCGTGCCTATGCACAATGGGTAGAAAGAATTAAATTGGATAAAAACAACGTTGTTTTTGTAGACAAGAAAACAGGCTTTGAAAGGTATTTATGTACTAAAGGTAGTTCTCAACTTATGACCAGTTGCTAAGCGACAGTTTAAAGTTACCATGGACCTCCCCAGAGTTACTAATGATCCAGATTTGAAGTTCCAATGGCCACTCTTCCCTACAGTAACATGACTGAATTTTGAGTGCTTGGCAACCAGTCCATATTTATGGCTGTTTTCAATGTTCCATGTGTGACTACAAGTTATGACTTTTTTTTTTCTGGAAACCAGAGTTTACTTCTGATTTCTGGCAAAAAAGCACCATTGTAGACAATGCATTTGCTTAATGACTGCTACAAAAATATTATAAAATTGGGCCTAGTCACAGGGTGACCCACTTAACAATGGCATAACCTATTATCATAATTCCAGGCTCAATGATGGTCATAAATCAAGGACTACTTGTAATGATGAGCATCTTACTGCCAACATATATAAACTGTATTGATGAGTGAACTGAATGAATCAGGAAGATGAATATGTTAAAGATTGTATGATTAAAAGGGCAAAAAATGTTGGATATAATATTGTACTTGATCAATGGGAATTATGTGGATTAATGGTTTGAAATTTTCACTGAATTACAATTTGAGAGAAAATTTTTATAAAATGATGTATTGAAATCCTGAAAAATTGTCAAAGATGTTTAAGAGAACATCAAATAAGTGTTGGAAATGTAATCAATGTGAATCCAATTTTTATCATCTTTGGTAGATGTATAAGAATAGCAAGAAGCATTGGGACCAGATAAACTGCTAGATTCAGAAGATATTAAAAATGGATGTACAATCGAAACCAGAAGCTTTTCTTTTAGTTATCATAGATAAGAATATTGAAAGAAAACATGGAACTTTGTTTCTATGACAGTAGCAGTGAGATTTTTGTATGCATAGAGGAGGGAAAATACACAAATTCCCACAACTGAAGAGTGGATTGTGAAATCAGTGGAAGTGGCAGGGATGGCAAAATGGACAATTTTGATGAAAGACAAAAGTTTATCCAGTTTTGTTTCTACTTGGAGACCACTTTTGGAATTCTTGCTTGAGAAAGATAAAAATGAAATTTTGATTTTTGGATTTGATGGTTAGATTTATTATGATTATAGAAATATTATATGTTTTATTGTTATTAGGCACACATATCCTATATTGTGTACATTTAGCCGTAAACTTAGAATAAGAGGGTATTTTATTATATATTTGTATCTGTACTCAGGAGAGTAAAAAGTCATTCTTTTTGTATCTCTTTTTTCCATATTTTAGGGTAACTTTTAAACTTTCCCCTTGAACCCCCCATTCTTTTGTTGTTGTTGTTATTCTGTATTTTATTTCTTTTTGAAACTTAATAAAGTTGTTTTTTAAAAAAAGTACAGGAGATCCTGGTGGTAGCAAATTCTGTCCTACCTTCTTGGTTAGTTAGTTCATTGCCCAACTAACCATCTGACACAATTTGATGCTGATATGGAACAAGATGTTGGTGATCTCACTGACAGTCAATGGGATTAAAAAAGGATCTTTAATTAATCTTAATCATGAGGCAAGTACATGGGCTATCTGCGGGTAGTGAGAGAGAAAATTTGCTGTCAAGGCTTCATGCTAGGCATAGCTATAAAAATATGCTTTATAAAAATTATGTTGTTTGGCGCCAAGGGGTTTTTTTCCTATTTAAATTTAATGATTTTTACTTTTGAACAATGTTCTTTAAAGCAGCTTTCCCAACTGGCATTTCCAACTATGTCAGACTTCACTTTCCATAATCCTGGTTTGGGATTACTATATGGGAATCAAAATCCAGCACAAATGGATAAGAAAAACTGTTCTGACCATGTTTTTCCTTTTCTCTTCTTCCAAAACGCAGCGGAAAGTTTTAGAAGGATTTCAACACCTGAGTGCAAAGCATATTCTTTAACAAACGCTCAGCATCTGAACGGAATATCATGCAGACCACTACACAATCTGGCTTGCAACCACACAGGGTGTTTTTGCAGCTCCTCTGAAATGAGACAAGAGTGGGAGAACCAACTTCTGATTGATTGTGCTTTCAGCAATTCAGCTTTGGCTCAGCATGTCATTCAGTCCAGATCTCTCCGTATGAATTTTTCCTTCAAATCCTGCTTTTAACTAATCCCCAGCTAAATCTATGTTTTGGGACTAAAACCTTTTAAGAAACTGTCCAAAGCACCAGGTTTTCAACTGTTGAAACTTTCTGAAATGCCTGGCTCAGAATTTCTTCTTTCCCACAGAAGACAATCCTGAACTACAGCTCGTAATTGAACTGTAGTTTGACAAATAATGTACCCCCTTATAAGCAGTCTGTCTTCCTGTTCCCATTATATATCATTCTCTAACATGCTTTATTGCCTTTGTGGTTTATAGGAGGATGTCACTGTTAATCCTCAGGCTTTGTCTCCTTTCCTTATCCTATTCAGCCTTTTGGTGCTGACTCTGGCTTCAATGCCCTGATATAAGGTCTCATTTTCTTTATGTTTGTTTGTCCTATTCCATGAAAACCCAGAAGGGATTCTGCTAAATCCAAAGGCATGACACTTAAGTTGCTTCACAACCCAAGAAATACACAGGTAATGAGTTGGGGGTTTTATTTGACCATGACATATGCAAAATACTGGCAGCAATATTATCTAGCTGTGTAAATATATTTGGTTTCATCAAATGACAAGGCATTTTTGCAAATAACAAAGAAGGAGAAATGTGCTTTTAATTTTAATTATAATTTATTTGTAAAGTCTTCACAGCAGCATCTGCATGTTAGAAATATGAGTGGAATGCATCCAGTATCTGAAGAATGTTAAAAATTTAAGAACTGAAAAAAGCTGCATTATATTGACTTGGTTCCTATATCTTATTAAACTTGGATTTGTTAACTCAGCTCCAACTGGCTGAGTTCACATGTATAGCAAAGCCATGCAGCATGGTTTATAACATGCTATGTCTAGGTTCACACAATATACAAAGTCAGAAACCAACACACTGTATCATGAGTCTCCCAGTTTGTAAACCAACCATTTTCATTGACTCCAGTTTTGTTGGTAATGGTTACGCTTGCATGACATACTGAACTCCAAAATAGTCAACTATATTTTAACCTAGAGGGTGATATGAGCCATGTTCCTGTGGTTCAGACATATTGAACTATATATACACTTCCCACAATTAACCTAAAACATGGTTGACTCTTTTAGTGCATCATGTGAATACTGGTACATCATGAGAATCCAGAAAAATAAAATTCTGGTTCATTCATCATGGGTAAGAAGTGTGAACAGAGTTGCTGACTGTCAGGTGGTAATTTCTGTATCAAACCCAGGGATGGACCTAAAATTCTTGAATCCTAAGGTTTTAGGTTACCATATAATGTTCTGCTTCTTTCTGCCTTGAACATTCTAAAAAAGCACATAGGAAATTGAGAAAATCTACTGATAATTAGCAGGGAAAGCATGGGTGGTTTATAGTGTCATGAGCATGATGTATAAATGCCATCATTGATTATAGGTCTTGAAGTCAAATTCCAGTTCCAAAAGGCACATTGGCTGGCTGGCTGTAGAACAAAGCTTTTTTTTCTAGACAGAAAATACTGTTTTTCAATCTGAGCAAGTGCAGTTCTCTGGCAACAGATGGACTAATTCTGGCAAAGGTGCTTGGATCTTTTGCAACAAATAACAAGACAACAACATTGTGTACTAATGACATGGTCTGGAAAAGCTGTAGCTTTCAGTTTCATTGTGTACTGCAGGTCACATGGTAAGAAATGCACCACTCTTTAGAGAGAGTGGATTTTCATGGTAAGTAAAATCTTCAGAAAGTTCACAAACATCTGGCCATAAGTTTATTTTTACTGTAGTTTCTAGAATCAGTTAAAAAAACTTGGCAGCATTTGCAGAATTCTTGCACAAAATGTTTCAGCTATCAGACTGCTCAAGCCCTTCCTGCCTGCCTGTCAATGAGACGTACAATTCCAGATCTTGCAGTTACCTTATATTGGTCCCATAGTAAGCATGACCAATTATTAACATTTTTTCATGGTCTTAGAAATATTAACAACTTGGCTTCCTGTGTATTGGAACTAGTCACTTCCTAAACCCCAAGAGAACCAAGATGACAGGTTTCCTACAAACAGAGCCTTTTTAGAATCCATCTGAATAAATTGTGAGTTTCCGGGAAGAGGAAAATCAGTGACCCTTGGTCCATTCCAGTTAAATGATCCTATCACTAGGAAGGACCCATGTAAATTAAAACAGCTGCTTCTTGCATTATACACCATCTCAGGCACATTACCATGTTGGATTTGCTTGTTTGTTTCTCAGAAGTCTGTTGCAATCATCTCCTTTCGGCCCACTCAGGAAGCATCAGAGTCAGAAGGAGCCTGCATTTTTCTGCATCAGTTGCGACAGCACACTAGGCACAGCAGCTGTCTCCAATCAAGAAGCAAAATTAGCGGAGCCTCCTTACCTCCCTCTAGGGACACCCATTAACTTTCCTTGTGCTTGTAGTCCACTTACCAGGGCTTCTTGATAGCTTGGTGATTGAGGGGACTTCACGTCTGGGGTCAACATACCGAATAAGTGAGGGTATTCTGCTAGTATTGGCACTTCCTACGAAGACCACATTTCACATTTATTTACATGGGAAGTAAAAAAAACTGCATTTGTGCTCCTGTGCAATCTGTGTCAAGGATTACAAATTAAACTATGAAGAAAATTTGCCACAATGCCAAAGACAACTTCCTTAGGCAATCTAATAAATTTTAATCATTTTGCTACATTTTCAGAAAGCAACAGTTTTCTGAGCAGTTTCTACAAAATAACAACACTTTATGCCAGTGGTAAAATGTATGAGCCCAGCCAATGTGTGCCAAGAAAGAACTTGCCAAAAGATATCAGATTTTGCTAAAGACTAACTTTCCCATTATGCTGGAGCTAACTTAACTGTTCTGTGAGTGCTCTGTGCATAGGAGTGTCATGTGGAGAAGTGGTCCGCCAGCACATTCAGGTCATAGGGCTATGTGGACTTCAGATGAGAAAAGATTCTCCTTGAGAAGCCAATACAGTACTTAACTGGGAACAGCTTACCAATAGAGCTATTACAAATAAATGGTGTTCCTGCGAAAAGAGTTTGACGCTTTGACTTCAAATTAAAATCCTCATCCACCCACTGGTTAAGATATGTAGATGATACTTGGGTCAAAATAAAAATCACATGAATTGGAAGCTTTCATATAACATATCAATGCCACTGACAGAAGCATCTATTTAACACATGAAGATGTTAAAGATAATTTTTGGCTTCTTTGGACCTTGCAATATATATCAAAAAAGACAGAAGACTCAGTACTGAAGTTTACAGGAAGCTTATTTGTACGGATCAATATTTAGCCTTTGACTCCCACCACCCTTCGGAACACAAACTGGGAGTGATCAGAACCTTACAACATCATGCTGAAGTTTTGCCTTCAAACATGGAAGGATCTATAAAAGAAAACATGCACATCAAAAAGGCTCTCAATAATTGTGGCTATCCAAAATGGTCCTTTATCAAAGCCTTAAAAAGGTCTAACAGGAACTCTCCCACATCTGAAGAATTTAACAAGCACAGCAATGTGACCATTCCATATATAGCTGGAGTGTCAGAAAAACTCAGGAGGATTTTCAATAAACATAAGGTGTTTACTTAAAACCCATGAATGCATGGAAGCATAAACTAGTCTATCCTAAGGACAGAATGCCCAAACATAAACAGACAGGTGTCATTTATGCTATACAATGTGATGAAACTTGTTCCAATTTTTACATTGGGAAAACAAAGCAGCTGCTTTACAAAATATTTCAGCAATATAAAACATCAAAGGCTTCTGCAGTCCACCTGCATCTTAAGGACGAGGGCCATTCCTTTGGTGGTTTCAAATTCCAGATCTTGGACAAGAAAATTAACTGGTTGGTGAGGGGAATCACAGAATCTATTTATGTAAACACATTAAATCCTTCCTTTAATGGGGGGAATTAGACATCAATTGTCTCCTGTTTACAATGCAGTTTTGTCTCATTTTCATAAACATCTTCTAGCCTTTTCTGATGCATAGTGTGCTAAGAGCAAGACGAGTCTCTAAAATTTTATTGCCTAGCATTATTATTCTGTTAGCCTGCGATGTGAGAACCTTTTGCTGGTGTGTGTCCTATATCCTGCCAAATTTGAGAAATGTATATATTCTTGCCATCTCCTTTCTTTTCCACGTGGAATTGACAAAGTCTCTTGGATAGGAGACAAAACATTTTCCAATTACATCAAATAATACAAGTCCAGTTGCCTTTTCAGAACAATTTTGCAACATTTTTTTTTGCACTTGCTATAAATTGTAACCTGGGTGAATGAGAATATACATAGAGTTGAACAACAGTACAATCAAGAGAGATCAGACAGTCACCATCAAAATATTGGCCTCACTATGAGAATGAGGGAGAGAATGAGGTACAGACTCAAGAGCAGGCCTCAGAAACAATCATATACCAAGGTCTGCTGTTCAGCAGACTTCAGAAAAACAAGAATCTCAGTCAAACAGAAGTCACTGAAAACATTGTTTCATCATAGATTGTCAACTAATGGCTAAGCAAGGCTAAATGCTAAACCATAATTTACTTAAAATAGGGCTACCGGCTGTGGAATGCAAATATCCAGACAACTACCAGATATTAGCCCAGGCTTGGTAGCTCTAATAATATACTGACCTGTCAAAAACTACATGCTATAAAACAGTACTCCCAGGTCTCACTTGATAATTTCCAGATCCTAAAAAGACATTCACAAGTGAGTAAGTCTTACAGTTTTGAATAATGTCCTGCCCACAGAAAGTCCAAAGCACACCTGATTTTCTTGGATCTTAGCTATTTTTCAGACTCCACCCCTGAATGTGTGGTGCTCTCTGGTGCTATGATTGGGAAAGCCATCCTGAAGCCATCCCGTCTGATTTTTTTGGCTGAGGAAGATGGCTGAGGGACCTGACTGCCTTCTTCCATTTAATGAGGAATCAGTAAAGTTTCTCCCAACGCATACACTGGCAGTACTTTAAGATATATTGCAGCGGGTAAAGAAAAATTTCCAGAGCAACAGCTATAAAACATCAATAAAAGACTGACAGTGTAGCAAATATGTATTTATTTATTTATTTAAAATATAACTTTCTTCCTTTTAGAATGAGAGCTCTCCCTGGGCGGCTTTAAACAATCAACTGACAATATAAATAACAATAAACTTATATAGTGCTGAGTTTAAAAATAAATAAGAAAGAGCAATAACACGAAAAGACAGCTCAATAAAAAGAAAAATGCTAACCCACGATAAATCACTCTGACTAAATCCATTTTATAAATCCAGAGACTGAATATAAACTTATCTAAGAACATTCACCAGAAAAGAAATGAGTCTTGAGGCACTTTGTAAAGGTTTGATGTGATGGAGTCTGATGTGCCCCCAGTAGGCAATCATGTCACAGGGTTACTGCAAAATAGCTCTTTTCCCTTGTGGGTGGACTTCAGCCAAAATTGCAAAGAAGTAAACTTTGGAAGCTGTACTGGCCCTACATACAAAATAAAAAGCTTGCCATGTTACAGCACTCCATCTGTATATAGTTTTATGACTTATTGGTTGTATTCACACAGCCATTAAACCTAGTTACTGAATTAACCTGCTTTCTGGATTTATACAATAAACTGAATCACCAACTAACCAAATGGGCAGAGGTCACATATCTTGTGAAGCCCCAGGGGAGAAAAAATGACGATGAACTCTAGCCAAGCCTTGGTCATGTTCCATGAATGTCTCTGTGAAACATTTATCTGACCATGAAACTTGTGTGTAAGTATAAATGTTTTTGAACCTAAAAAAATCACTCCTCCCAGATACCAGGATTGGCTCTTAAGATAGAGATAAGAGGTCCCCCAAAATATCTTAGTCCCAAGCCCTTCCCTTTCAGATATTTGGGCTATCTTCATATACATCCTCACTTGAAAAATGAGTCCCGCTGAGCCCAGTGTGGTTTTCTCCTGCCTGGAAAGATCTAAAGTTGCATATGAGATCTAGGCAGATGTATCAGGGGAGACTTCAGATGAAATAGATCCAATATTGATATCCCAGAATCCCACTTCTTTGTCCCATCACAACTCAGGCAAATGTGGTCTGCCCTTGCTGAAGTTTCCAAATAATCTTTCAAAGCAGCTCCCTACTAAGGTAGACAAAGCAAACCACATTTTGGCTTAGCGTACTGTATGTTTCTAACCCACTGAGGTTTGTAAACTCAGGCTTATGTTAGGAGGTTGACTGAAGATAGCAAATCATGCTTCTTCAGTCAAGCATGTCATAGTGTTATGGATAAACCTCCTCTTGATCTCTCCTTCTCTGTTTAATTTATTACGTGATACAGCAGGAATGTTCCTTCCTGTTGATTTCTCGCACATATACTCACTTACACATCAAGACATGCTGTTAATATGCTGTGCACCACGACTTGTCAAGAAGAATCTTCTCCCTTTGAGACAGGGGGTGCAATCCAAGTCTTAGTGTCTTTTGCACTTGAAGCACAGTGCAATGTACCCTGGGCCTGTTGCTTTCACTCACTTATGGAAATCAGCATTTCTATGTCTGGCAAGTGAGGTAGAGGAATCAATATGCCCACATTTATGAAAGAAGAACACAGTGAGTGATAAGCAGCTCAGGTTCATAAAAAAGATCATGCCAGGCAGACCCCATAGCCTCCTTTAACAAAATTACAGATGGTTGACAAAGAGAATTTAATCTAAAATTCTTACAAAACAACTCCTTCTAATCAATATGCGTTAGAGTTTTCCTTACAAAATGTTGCAGAGATAAATATTAATACAAAACAGAAGACAACACAATATTAGAAACTCCAAAAGCAAGGCAACACACTTGTAAGAAATTGCTGGGCTTGAGAAAGATGGAGTTGATTGGAATGAGATAGCTGGCAAATAAATTTAATAAATAACTGATACATAAAAATGGCAAGTAGATAAATAGGCAAGATTTTTATAATGTACAGCACAAAAGGAGAACCTATGATTCTAATCCCCAAACTCCAAACATCCTCAGAGAGCCTGATCCAGATAGTGAGAGATGCTGAGAGTTGTTTGAATCCCACTTTCAAAGGTTGGAACTGAAGTGTAGCACAGAGCAAGGATGTTCAGGTTGGATGTATGACCTCTGGAGAGTTCACAAGCAACTCATGGGAAATCCCAATTATTTTTCAAGCTAAACAAACTTGTTCAAGCAAAGTGGGAGCCCATCAAAATTTACTGGGCCCAGGCTTGCCCAAAAACAGACTTTAATAAGGCCAGAAGCAGGATTGTGAGTGGATGGTTTTGCACAAGCTAGCAAAGTTCAGCATGGCCTAAAGTAATATATCCATAGTCTTTGGCATGTTGGTACATGTAGGACAAGGTCAGAATTATTTATTATTTTCATTTTCTAGCCTTTCAAAATGAAGAGTTTTTCTCGATGGAGAGAAGCTAAAGCTAGCAAGCTATTTGTAGTACTGATAAAAGTAAGACCAGGTCAAGCAAGTATGATGAAATTTATGTACCTTTTCTTAAGTGGCATGTACCCAACCATAAGTCCAATGAAACCATTCATTTTGCTGATGGGAAGCGGTGGTCACACAAATTCATTTATCATTTCAGGGGGCCCCAATACCACAGACTTTGAAAACCTTTGCACTTTAGTAACCAGTACTAAAACATGGTTACTAGTTTCAGCAAGGCATGCTGTGGGAACTCAGCATGTTAGTTTAGAGATAGTGTGTTGTGCAAACCCAAACAATTGAATTAATTCAATAAACTGTGGTTTGGGTTTATTTAACCATGAGTTAGTATGAATATAGGATACTCAAAGTGAAATAGCTAGAGATTGGCTCAACTCAGACATGGTGGTTTTGCTATAATACAGTAGGTCCCTTAGAATAAACCTGCTTGCTGAATATTCAGTTGCTATGTCCATTTATTCCCATTGGTCTCTACCTCCATTTTATTTTCATCATTATATTTATATCCCACCCTTTCTCTTAGAGCTCAAGGTAGCCTATACAAGAGTCTTTCTTCATTTTTTTTACCTGAACAATACCAACCTGGTAAAGTAGGTTGAACAAAAGACGATCACTAGCTCCAGTCACCTATAATTCCCATTTAAATTCCCATTTGGGACTTAACTGAAGATTTGGACTTGGTTTTCCTGGCCCAAGTCCAATGCCATCATCATCATATCCTCATATACCTTATTAAAAAAAGATAAAGATTTCCCCTTTCAGTCATGACCAACTCTAGCGGGCAGTGCTCATCTCTGATTCACAGCCAAGAGAGCCAGCATTTGTCTGAAGATGCTTCTGTGGTCATGTGGCTGGCATGACTTAATGCTGAGGTGCATAAAATGCTGTTACCTTCCCACCAAAGGTGGAACCTATTTATCTACTTGCATTTTTACATGCTTTCAAACTGCTAGGTTGGCAGGATGTGGGGCAAGTAACAGGAGCTCACCCTGTTACACAGTACCTGGATCTTGAACTCAGGCTGCCAACTTTCTGGCTAACATACCCATCATCTTAACTGCTTGGCCACTGCCCCCTCTTATATATACCCTATACCCTCATCAAAAAAGGTGGAGTATTCAAGGAATAAGAAAGGTTTCTGCAATTTCTGCAACCTTGTTGTAAAGACTCCATTATGCTTGCCAATCCTGGAACTGTGACAAATCATTGAAATGTTCTGTTTGAGAATATTGTCCTGCAACTAGAAAGCTGCTGACAGGCCATCAACAAATCAATTTTGCTGAACGCCTCCACAACTGGCTGTGATATATGAGGCATAGAAAGCACCAGGTAAGTTTCAAGCTGGCTACCCTCTAAAATCTTCATTAGTAGTTTCAGAGACAAAAATACATTGCAATATTGATCACCTTTGCTAATCAAAAAAGGAGGACTTGCAAAAACAGCAAGTAAATGGAATCACTTAGAGATGGAAGGACCTCAGCCAAATGGATGCGTTTAAATGAGATGAGATTTAATTTAGAGACCATAAATGTAAGGCACTCTATAATGGCACCTAGCATGGGGATGCATAATGGAAGAATATTGCTTTCATTTTAGCTAGCACTGAAGGATGATTGGCTGGAAAAGTAAGACATGCTGATACCTGCAAAAGACAAGTCCTGGTACTAGTATATCAGTCTTAAATGAGTTGGACAGAAAAGGATGTTAAAAAAAGAATGGAACACTTGGATAATGTACTTGTCTACTTTCTTGATAGAGCAGAGTACCTTTGTATGCGCTCTTTGACTCTAAAATGTATGGCTTTACGCAGAAATTTATCAGTAGATTGTATCTGTCTTTAGATCCTTTCTTCAGTTCAGTGCTTCAGTCTGACTTTTCTTCAGCTTTCCCTTGCTCTGAGCAAATATGGGGAGTTGCCACTGCTTATGTTGTGTTTGTTAATACCTCCTTGTAAATGCACAGTATGGTTTAAGAGCAGCAGATCAGCAATGCTAGGGTTTATTAATGCTAGGGTTTATTTATTAAAAAAGGAATCACAGAGCTTTTCTTAAGGCATTAAACTCTAAACCAGCTCATTGCTCCTTCTCTCTTGGGATGTATTCACACAACTTGTATAACATATCCACATTTTTCCTCAACTATTGCAGGTTTTTGTGATTATATCTAAAGTGGAACTTCTGAGTTGATAGAATAGAAAGATGGAGACATCAAACCTCATCTCCCATAAACTCTCTGGATCTTCACATCTGAGGTCCATCCCCTGCTTTAGGGTTGCTGATAGGTAGTTCCTGCTGCTATCACCCAAGAAGCATTTTATTTGACATCCTCTTTTCTGTGCTGGCACTGTTGGGTGAGAGCCAATAAGATAGCAAGCTGGATATCTGCTATAGTCCAGTGATATAAAAACTCAGGCAGAATTTTTAGAAGTGAAGAATCCTTTTTACCTATAGTTAAAGATGGTAACTATATCATAGTCTAAGGCTTGACATAGGCCAAAACCAAGAATCTGATAAACAAACAACAAATCCAAGATATAAGATAAGATAAGAGGCAAGTTGAGGTGGAATCCAGAGTTCCCAGTAAGACAAACATGATAGAGCTAAGTCCTGAAAATCTTCTTTCAGGGTGTGTGGCCAATAAATAAGCCAAGCTGCCCAAAATCCAAATATAAGCTGAGACATCTTACTACTAGAGTCTACTCTCCTACTGGCCTGATTTTTGGCCAGTCTGTGTGATTAATGGAGTTCAGTCCTCTGCTGTTTAAAGCCTGCTTCTGCTTGGGACTGAGTGGCTAGATATCAGAGTCTAAAGGGGCTGTCAATGGGTAGGTAACATTAAAAACTGAACAGGTACAACAGTAAATTAAAAATTAGAAAGATAAATCTCTACATGGTCAATGCCTAAATAAAATTGAAGGCAAGGTGAATAGAAACAAAACTTGGCAGTGGCTTCAGGCTGGCTCAATCAAGAAGGAAAAAGAAGGCTTAATATTTGCAACGTAAGTACTAGCAATAAATGCCATAAAAACAAAATTTGAAAAATTTGAAACTATAACAATTAGATAATGCCAAGACAAGGATTAGACTGTTGACCATCTGATAAGTGGTTGTAACAAAATCATCCAGACAAATTATAAAATAAGACATGATCACATGGCAAAAATTATATATCGGAATTAACGCAAAAACTATGGATATGATGTGCCAAACTATTGATATGATCACAATGTTGAAAAGGGGCTCTAGAGTGAACATGTAAAAAATTATGGAATTTCTGAAATCAGACCAACCAACATCTACTATAGAATACAACTTGGTGATTGTAACATTAGTTGAAAAATATAGTTCTGGCAATATCATAAGAAAAAATTGTAAAATATTGGGACTTACAATTGACATAAAGAGAATATGGAATAAACTGGCACATATTTTCCCTATAATTGTTGGAGCAACAGGATCTATAACAATGGAATGGTCCAATAGCTGACAAAATTAGAATTATCTGTTTCACAACATTTAGTTTACAAAAAAGAGTTTTGTTTAGAACCACATATATATTACAGAGGTTTTTGTACTTAGGCTTTGGCTCTGAATTAACCCTAAGTTATTAGCCTTTAATGAGAATTCTTCAGAAAAGACTATGTAACAATAACAAATTCTTAGACTGAGCACCACCCAGAATAAAAAGGGAAAGAGCTGTAGCAAAATTGCATAGATGGGTTATCAGGTAAGACATGATTGTCCTGACTGCTATCAAGGTTATTTTCCATTTTTCCATTGCATTATTTAGAAATTCAGGCTAATTAATTAATAAAATACTTCTTTCTACAGAAATAGCTATTGTTTTGAAGAAACATACACACACGCACCTTATTTTACCTGGACTTTCCTTTTCCTGGGAAATTCCAACTTGAAACTGAGGTTCAGGGGAGCAATGTTGGTCTTTTTTTTCAGCCTCAGTCCACAACTTCTCTTTTAGATCCCTTCCCCAGTTATCATTTTGTTCTTCTAAAGGACTCGGGCTTTCTTTCCCAAACACCTGGGAACATCTCTTCATGTTCCTACAACAGGGGACATCTTTCATCCTGAATATCTACTGGGAATGCCTGAAGAACCGCAAATATCTCAGCCTATCAACTGGCCAAGAGGATACATTCACAGCTGTTCAATTGTAGAGGGCAGAGGGAATGTCTTCAGAAGACAGAAGGAAGAGCTACTACAAGTAGTCCTTGACTTATGAACCCCAACTAGGACCAGAACTTCTGTTACTAACCTAGGCAGTCAGTAAGTGAGTAATGTCTGATTTTATAACTTTTTGCTGAGGTAATTAAGTGAATCAAGCAGCTATTAAATGAATCCAGCTTCTCTCATTGATTTTGCTTGTCAAAAGCTAGCTGGGAAGGTCTCAAATGACGATCACATGACCTAGGATGCTGTAACCATAGTCAATACATGTCAATTGCCAAGCACCCAAATTTTGATCACATGACTATGGGGGCTTTGCAATGTAAGTGCTGAGTGAAAATTCATAAGTCACTTTTTTCAGTGCTGTTGTTAACTTCAAATAATTGCTAAACAAATGGTCATAAACTAAGGACTATCTGCACTGTTCAAATAAAAAGAGCCAGAGCCTTGGCCAAGAAAGGAATGTGAGAAAACATCTCAGGCAAGCTGAATTCATATGAAGATAAAGGAGTGGTAGTGAGAAGCACGTGCAAAGTTGCAAAATTTTGTTATTATAGGCTGTTACAATAAAAGTAGTACTGACCTACAGTACATGGCACAAGTTTCATAGTCCAGTCTACCTGTAGGGATGACATTAACATATTGAACTAAACCTTGTGAAGGGGCTGGGTTTGCCCAACCTTCTTCGCTAAAACATAGTTCATTGGGGCATGTTTACCCAATCTTCATGTCATCTGCCCCTAGATGTTACTTTTTGGGGAAAACAACTGCACCTTAAGCATGGGGAAAGGGAGAAGTTAGAAGACAAACCCTTCATGGCACAGAGTCAAGTTATTTGTAGGATCACCTCCCTATAATTGTTTCTACCTGCACCATTAGGTCCAATAGATGCTCCAGGTCCCACCTATTAGAGAATGTCATCTTACAGGTCCCAGGAAGCGGATTTTTCTATTGTAGCACCTGCCCTCAGAAACACCATATTGCACTGCCATCCCCCAAGATTTGGTTGGCCCCAAATGTTGGGGCATTTGGCATTTCAGAAAGCCTTAAAAATATGGCAGTTTCTCCAGGATGAGGTTTGGGAGGTTAAGGTCACAAGGTGAATGTACTTGGCATGATTGTTATTCTCAGTTACTGCTATATGTATATTATAATTATTATTTTTATTGATTGTTTACATTTTGTTAGCTGCTCAGAGTAGCTGCTTGTGAGATGAATGGCCGTATTTTATGACTGAAACCAACAAATGGATGATGAATCTGTTTAAACAATGCACTAAGCCGTAGTTTGTTTACTCATATTTTATTGAATAAATGACCATTGACTGGGATCATACTACATATTATATTATAAAACAGGAGAGAGCAACTTGTGAGCAATTTATGGCCTCAGGACACAAATGCCCCTCCTTCAACATCTTCTCTATACATCTCAGAATTTCCTCTGGCAAAAATAGGGATGAGGGATTTTTGTTGTTTTGAGAAAGGAAATGTAATTTCAGATAAAAGTTGTAAACCCTCTTTTAATACTTAACATTACACTTGTAGTCAGGAAAGCAATTTTTTTCCCTGCTTATATTTACAGTTGACCTTGACTTGCAATCATTCCTTTAATGACTGTTCAAAGTTACAATGGCACCGAAAAGAGTGATCCATGATGGTTCTTGTACTTACAACTGTTGCAGCATCCTCACAGTCAGGTGATCAAAATTTGGGCTCTTAGTATGTATTTACAATGGTTGCAATGTCAGGAGGTCATGTCTTTTGCAATTTTCCTAGCTGGTCTCTGTCAAGCAAAGTCAACAGGGAAGCCAAATTCATTTAACAACCATGTGATTCACTTTACAACTGTGGCAACTACGTCTTTCAATTGGGCATATAGTGCAGCTTGTTTTATAGAACTGAGAATACTGAAACTGCTACTCCCAACACAACTGAGAAAGAAATAGCTTTGTTACTTTTGCTATCTGATCATCTTCTAACTTTTGTAGCTACTGATAATTCCCCTCTTATCAGACAAAACAAAATAAAGGGAAATGGTACTGTGGCTGTACCCTATTCACTACTTGAGCACCAGCAACCCGAACCATTCTTGTGCAAGGGAGAGTTCTTTCCATCCCAAACCAAGGCTATGAATTCTCACAGGTCTTTCTTTGCCTGTGGAAATGCAGTCTTGGTGGGAACCAAAATCCAAAACATCTCGAGGGTACCAGATTGCCCATCACTGTATAATGAATTCGACAGAAAGCGTTCCCTTGAGAAAAGGGCTTTGAGGATTTCCTCAATCCAAGCATCCCTTCTTAGTAGATTGTCCCAATGGGAGGTGGGGATGGTAGCAAGTTTGCTTTGGATTCCTTGAAAAAGAGACCGCTGGGATTAAAGTCATTTAAAGACAGCAAGAAACACTCCTCTCCTCTAGCAAGGTAGTAAAATGGAAAGAAGGAAAACGGGGCAGGGGGAAGGGTCCATTCCAAATTGGAGAGATCTTTATCTCCCCTGTCTAAATGTGCTCCTTGCTGCTCCAAAGGTTTTTTTGTCTGGACTGCTCGTAAGTCGGCAGGTGTGAGACTGGGAATGCTGAGAAAACATGCTTTCCCTGCAGCACATTGGAGGGATCTTGACATTCCCACCAAGCTGAAAAATTATGTGGATCTGGATGGTGACTTGCATCTCTGTCCTG
>JANHZU010001931.1:106064-122620 GCA_032468055.1 Acrochordus granulatus
ACAGGGGGGCCTGGCGTAATGCAGTCCATGGGGTCGCGAAGAGTCGGACACGACTGCGCGACTGAACAACAACAAATAGCAATCACATCCTTTTCTCATTATTACCTACCTGCTGATAGTAGACACAGGCCAGGATTCCAGCAATTATCTCAAGCAGGAAGATGCACAGCAGCAATATGAAATACTAGAGAAACAAAAGGAACAAAGAAGTCAAAGCAGAGCATTGTGTACTATAGAAAGTGCTATGGGATTTACTTTTCCCACAAAAATACACTGCTGACAGAATAATCCATATTCTGTTGAATTAGGTTGACTTAGGTAGATGAAAACAATGGCCACGGCAAAGATGAAAACAATGGCCATGGCAAAGCAAAGAACAATAGCAGGAATGAGGCAGTCCTGGACAGGAGGAAGTAGATTTGGACAGCACCCTTCATTTGGGGGTTATTAGCCAGCTTCTCTATCAAGGAATGGAAGAACAGCTTTAGATTTTCCAAACCTTGTTATTTTATGAAATGTTTAGGACAAGCTGCACAAAATACATGTTATCCAGAAATGAAACAAGCTTTTAATTGTCTAGAAGGCAGCTTCACTGGTACATTATCAAACAGACAGCTTCATTGATACATTAAGGGGGAAAGAAAATCAGGTCTTTACTGCCGTATAAACTCATCAAAATGTTACATAACTGCAGCTTTATTCCATAAATCATAACTAAGTGAATCATGATTTAGACCCGTCTTGGTTTGTCCACTGTGAGGCAATCAGTTTCCAAAATAATAAGCAAGGCATCATTTGCTAGCCTTTTAACTAGACAGCCTGGGGACTGAACTGTAGACCTTCTTGAATAGAGCATGCGCTCTACCAGTAAATTATATTCCCTTATCCACTGCTTTCACAGCTGTGACTCCTGCTTCTCTTGCCAATACTACTTGTTTTGAAATGCAACCCCTCCAGCTGACATCAGTAAAAATTCGTTGCAAGCTTGTTAGATGATGGTGGAATGCTTAATTGCTCAGGGCAGAAAGCATTTTGAAATAGCTGAGCTTCCTGTAGCTCCTAACAATACAGAAAGTCAACAAAATGTACAGCGAGCACTTTGGACTGAATTATCAGATGTGAACTTCAAAACAAGAATAAAACAAGGAGATAAGTTTTAAAAAAATCCAACTACTCAGAGATCTCTAAAAACATAACATTCAGATAAGACTAACCCTGATATTGCTGTGATGCTTAAAACTGGTCATATAAGAATGAATTTCTGATAGTCACACTAGAAAAAGCTTTTTTATAAACAAGGATAGATGGAGAAACCAGGGAACAAGCAGCTACATGGCCATTGACTCAAAACGATAAGAAGAAAAAGGCCCAGAATATAAACCCAGGGGCTAAAAGGGAGAGAAAGGAAGAAAGAGAGGACAGGATTTGAAAGTATTGTGACACAGATAACTTCATATTATGGCTTCCTAATCTTCTGCAATTTATCTTTCTTCTGTCTGCTTGGGAATGTGGAATTAGGAAGGATTTAACTGCCATACTTCATATAAAGTCTCCATCTCACTACTCAGAAAACTATAGAAGAACAGCTCCTGCCTATTCCTAAAATAAAGCCATGGCTGCAGATCTTCTGGCAATCCGGATACCTGGGGATCAGAGCACTAATCACTTGCTCTAGTATCAGAATCAAGCTGCAATCCAGTTAATCGAGACAATGAATCAGTTCTAGTCCAACAGATAAGAAGGAATTTGCCACAACAGCAGCTCTAGTCATGCTTCCTGTAGCTGTTGCTGCTGAAGCAGCCCTCCAAAGTCAAACATTCGTTTCCCTGCCTGTAAGAAAGACAGACATCTTAGCAGGTTCATTACTGTCACATGAATGAATTACTGTATGTGTTGCCCTGAAGATTTCCTCATTAATTATGTTATTATCTTCATTAATCATTAATTTTGTGCAGGATTTACAACTGGACTGATGACCAAGACAGTGACAAAACTAGCAATCTCATCCCCACATCCCTGGCCCAGGCTTAGACAATTCCAATTTTATGACATTCTTGGCAACTATGCTCAACAACCCTTCAAATACGTGATTACATATACCAACTCAAGTCATACCTCTAGAGATACATTATCATTTCTGACCACTTACAGTTACCACCCATGACTGCTCCCTACTGCTTTTTGGCTCTCTTCTATCAGAACCTTCACATTTACTCCAGGACCAGTGGGCTGCTCATGGTATCCTCAAGAATCCCCCAGGCTATGCAAGGCCTACTACAAGCACTCTTACTGTCACCACCAGAGATTCTCCATACTGCTGAGAATATGTTGACTTCCTACAAGATTTCTTCCCTCCACACAACCATCTATGAAGCTGGATCAAGTTGACCCTACCATTTCCCATTCCTGCACATTCCTTAGCCTTTGGTCTACACCTTCCCCACACTTGAAGATATACTGTATCCTGATTTCCATTCTATGTTCTGTAATGCTTCCCTTGCTCCTTGTGCCAGTCTGTCCTACCACCTCCCTCTCAATGGCAGGAAGGAAGAATGTATAACAGAACATAGACTTCTGATGTAGGAGGGGCAATCTAGAATATCTGTTCACTTAAAAGGTTATCCATTCCTGAGAACTAATGAAGAATGAATCTCCTTCAGCAGTTCCATTTGCAGCATCCCAAGAAACTCAAATTTTCTGGTGGGCTGTACATTTTAACTTTGCCTCTGCATTGCTTCTGAAGATGAAGGGAACTTGCTTTGGGAGGTGAGACTTATATTACACTAAGCACCTCATATCAGTCGAAGTAGAAGATTTTGGGAATGGGGGGATGTTTCACAGAATGATAGAACAGAATATACGGGGGAAATCCTTCACAGTTCTACCTGAAGAATGAATATTCCCCTTGCTCTAACCTAGTAGAAGGAAAGACTGAAAGAAATGAAAGGGGTGTTGTTTTTTTACAAGTCCAACTGTGGAAGAAATGCAAATCTCCTACTCTAAAATGTCCAACTTGTCCAAGAAAAAAAGGTTGAAGAAAATTTTGTCAGTTCCAACTAGAAAAACAATGAAAATGGAAGTTTTCTTTCAGTCCCCCCATAACAAGAGGAAAGCAGACCTAGCATGTCCAGCTTGTCAGTGGGAGGTAAAGACAGAGACAGAGGAAGTGCAAGTATGAAGCTGATGAGATGAGAATCTTTTATTCTCACAAATTTCAGAGGCTCAACCATAAATCTCTTCAAGGAATTCAAACTTACACTCAAGAATCAGCAGGATAAGACAATGTACATTTCTTTTATTGCAGAAACAAGTAGCCCAAATATTAAAGAAACTCAGCTATTAACAATCAAGTAATCAAATTCTCTTATTGATAATAGCCACCAGATTAAGGTTTTACACCTCCCCCCATCTCACACAGTAACGGACTTACTATTCATGTGTTAGCTTTGAACTGGAGTGATTTATATTGTGTTTTGATAAAGGTCTTACCTGATCTCTGTGTCTTTGCTTCTAGCCAGCGGTCTACATGTCTGCCAGAGCAAGCCGTTTCATTAAAAAGGGGTAAAAGATAGAAACCTTTAAAGTCAGGAAAGGTGCAAATATGACCTTTGACTCAGAAAATCTGGAGAAAAAGCCCTGGACTTAAACTTGAGCACTAATATATATAGAAGGCAGGACCCAGGCATGCTGTTAGACCAAGAACTTCTTCACATTTATGGCTTCTTAATTCTCTGATACTTATCCAACCTTCTTGCATTTGCTTGGAAATGCACAGTAGGAAGTAAGATTTAAATCTTGAAGCCTTGACAATTGGGATGCTTCATCTTCCAGATATAACATATTGCATCAATGAATCTACCACAGCTTGCTTTTAATGAAGCCATAGTTAACTTTGGACTTAAGATTATTCCAAATGTAAACTTGGATTCAAATGTTTGAGTCTACTCCCAGCTTCATTTATCTTTCCATATACAAGTAGTGCTACAGAATTCAGTATACTGAATACTGTAGTCTTTCATAGTATAGTTTAGGGAAGATAAAATCAGTTCTTTAAGAAAACAGATGTAATGCCATAGAACTTAATCTCCCAGAGGGAAGCAATTCAGAGACATATTAGAGCAGATTACTTCTCTGTTCTGCAATTACAAAACTCTTTCTATAATTCAATTTCTAACATCATTGGTCCAAGACATTTTGCTGCCTGAAGCAAAGGACAAGGTAACAACAGCCCACACTCATGTTTCTTTACAACCAGAGCTGTCAGGAAACTGGCTAAGTTTAGCACTGCAAATGGATGATTCCCCTCTACTGCACTTTTAAGACAGTAGACTAATTTAGAGGCAAAGGGCAGACTTCATGAGATACACTTCTTTATCTTTCAACACATTCTGGTTCCCAGTTTCTCATTCTGCCCAATTGGATGGCTAGCCCTCAATTTAGTCACTGAAAAAAAAGTTCAATTTTGACATGATGGTGGCCCCATTGCTGAATGTCTCATACTTCCTAGAATCCACCAAGTGACATTGCTTCACCAATGGGATCCACAGCATGCTCAATATCTGATACATATCACGTACATATCTGGTATGAGATAACTTATATCAACCAAGGGTGACCTGCCATCAGTGGCAACTCTAGGATAAAAATAGCCTAGGAAGAGTTGCCTACTGCTGCGATCTTCAAGTTAGATTGCTACAATAGATTATACATGAAGCCATCCCTGCAAAATATTCAAAAATTGAGGTTAGATTGTGAAGTAGAACTGGGAGACCAGAATATGTTTCTTCTGGAATTGGAGATTTTACTTTGAAAGCTCTAGTGGCTTCTAGTTTGTTCTTGAACAAAATCCAAATCGTTGATACTTTTTCTTCAACCCCTTCATAGGCTTCCAACTGCCTTCTGTCATTTCAACTTGTCTCAGCTCCTAAATTATCTCTGGATGCCCTTGTCTTACAAATAAAATTTGTATGTTCTTAATTATGGTGTTTCTGTTCTAGAATTCTCTCCCAAAGTACTTGATATTTCAGTATTTCTTCATCCAGCAATAGATGACAATATTAATTTAAATTTATTATGAATTTAATATTTTTATTTCATATGTGTTTTATGACTAAGCATAGTAGAAGACCTATTATTCTCTGTAACAGCCACTCGATGAGGCTGACTGGGTTGTGAGAGAGCGATCATCCCAAAGTCACCGAGTGAGCCATTGTGGCTAAGGATGGAATAGAACCTGTCTCCCCACACCTAGGTGAACACCCTAACCACCACACTACACTGGCTCATAATTGCTGTGTTAAGTGCTATGGACTAAATAATGGACTTCATTTTAAAAAATATATTATGAAACTGCTGTGTAGTTCTTACTATGATGGTTGTAGTTTCCTAATTTCCTCTTAGCTTCCAGTTTTATTCTGGCTAATTTTATTTTTCAGGGGAAGGTGGTTTCCCCCTTTAATTTATACTTTGGACCATGCTGGTAATAAGCACAACTGAAGGCTAGAATATAAACACATTTATTCAATTAAATAACAGCACTCAAACTTTTTTTTCTTTTGCTCTTGGCTGATCTCAGCCTTTCACAACCCACAAAGTTTGTTGAAGCCTCTGACCATCTGCATGCTTGGACAAGATGTCCTTTCATACCACAGGCACAAATAAAGAGGGAGTTAGCTAACCCAAATCTGGACTTTATACTAAAAGGAGTTGCAAATAGAACAGAAATATGCCTTAACCCCACAGGTCACTTTCACTGGAACCAAATAAGTAATGTAATTGATGTCATTGCTCTACCAGCTGAGAATTTAAAAAAGGAAACAACTCACCAATGAGCTAGAAAACTGATTCCTATACTTGTATTCCTAAGTTCTCTCTGCTATTGTACAAACATGCCCCAATTAGATATTTTTCTTTCCATTCACAGTCAGCTGTTCTCAAATTAAACAGACCATAGCTGTTTAACATCAAAGGTCCATAATGCTCTTCTCAAATGTGATGCATTCTAAACAAGTTGATCTAGAACTCTAATCATCCCCTGCCAACAAGAGAAATGCTTATCTATAGAATCACAATTAATTAAACAATTAATTAATAACAATTAATACCTGTCAGTTGTGACCTAGTAATTGGACACAGTAGGAATTGAGATTTGCAGTCTGACACCTGCAGAAACCTCCTTACTGTTTGCTAGCCTTCTTGCTTTGCTCTACATTTTGCTTTAGACATTTTTAATAATAATATTTAAACAAAATTTAAAAAGAAAGCTGGCAAGTTGCAAAGCACGATTCTCTTTTTTCCAAGAACAGCCTTGGAGTCTACACAGGCTCCAAGTATTTTAAGAAAACAAATATGGTAACTGACTATAGAGTCAACTTGGTATAGCACTTAATGCACCAGGATAGGAACCAGGAGACTGTGAGAGTTTTAGTTCTGCTTTAGATGCAAGGCCAGCTGGGTGACCTTGAACCAGTCATTCTCTCACAGCCCTAGGGAGGAAGTAATGGCAAACCACATCCAAAAAACCTTGCCAAGAAAACTGTAGGGATTAATTCAGGCAGTCTCTAGGAGTCAACACTGACTGAAAGGCACCAAAAAAAACCTTGATTGTAGCCCAAATTTTTGCCAACCTCCCTCCCATAAAAAAAACAACATGCACAACCTACTAATAAGAATGCTCAAATATGGATGACGAACTGTTTATCAAAGCTATTCCTGGCAAAGGGAATAAGAGGGAAAAAGAGGGAGAAAGACAATTAAAGTCAGATAGAAAGGAGGGTCAATGCTCATCAACAGACTGAAATTTCACAGCAAGAGAAACTTAATTTTGAGATTATTTAAACTTAAGGATATGAGAAACATGCCTGATATCACTAATATGCAAGTGCAAACTTCGTTGTTGTGTTTATTAAGAGTATAATATTGGGGGGTTGAAAGTGCTAAATAAGTGTCTTCAGTTTCACATATGCATCTTACAGCATTTTTTAGGGATGAAAGTGGCTGAAAAATAATGTTGTCTGATTTAATGAGACGGATGCAAGTCCTCTTCAAATTGCAAGATAGGGGATGAAAGGCATGTGGATGGCCCATGGACTGTCAACCCATTTTATAGGGATCATAAAGATTTCCCCCTCAACATCCCACACTTCGAAAGGCAACAAGTGACATTACAGGGCACTTGGGGGAAGGAAAGGGGTAGGAGATGAAATGAGGATTCACCATCAGAGGGAGAGGAAGAAAACATATTTTGAAGTCAGTGCCTCCTTCCCAAGGCAAGAGCATTTGATACTACAGTAGATTTGAATAAACAGTCCCACAAGAAATGCATTTCTACTTTGCTGTTCACTCACTGTGATGGACCACAGACCATCACATCTTTTCTTCCTAATGTTCAGTAAGAAAAAATGGGAATACAGCAGTGCACAACTCTTTATTCTTATCACAGAAATGCTTGAAATATGGGCTGAGCTCAGACTTGGCAGAAACAGCTGAAGCCAAAGCCAGCTTGGCTGACCAAATGAACTACAGGTCCCGAATCTGGAGACAATCGACCTGTCACAGCCAGCCACTTAGAGGAGAAAAAGCAGGAACAAACAGCTCTTTTCTTCCCCAAGAGACAAGTATTAGTTTTCTGTGGCAAAACAACCAAAAGGACTATACCAATTTTTAATCTGTAATTTTTGGCTCTGGAGAACAGAAACAAACAAGGATAATTTTCCAGCACAGTGAGCTCTTGTGTGCAGCCAGAATAGAACGGCCCAGCTTGCAAACCGTGTCCAGCATTAACATCATCACAAGATGCTAAAAGAACTTCAAAAATATCCTCGAGGGTGACTTGGTCTTTAAACTATACAAACTTTTCACCAAGGTGGCACTCTCCAAATGGTTTAGGATTGCAGCTCCCAGAATACCTCAGCCAGCATGGAGACAGTAAAGTTGAAGAAGACTCCATTACTCTGCCCTTTGTCATATCGCATGTACAGGAAAAGGGCATCAAAGCAGCTGGGTTTATACGTCTGCTTTTTGTGTCAGAAAAATATGCTAGTTTTCCCTACCAAATAATTTTATTAGAACAAGACTGATTTGTACTTTGCGATTCCAGATTTATAATTTTATACAACAAATTAACTAAAATACCCAAGACAAAAACAGTAGCTTTTTTTTTTCAAGCTACCCCAATTCTGGATTTCTTTCCTAATTTAGCTTGCTTTTACTCTGACTAAGTGTGCTCTCCTCCCCATTCTATGTTCCAGATATAATCCATTTAAAAAAGAAAAACTCACCACTTTCAGCAGGCTCCGTTGTTCCCTGAAGGTTGCACAGCAACCTAATATCCCAGTAATCATGACAATAGCACCTGCCACAACCAGAATGTAGGCTGTTGCCATATATATATTGGACTGCAGGAGACTAATGTAGTCACTCTTCTCAGCCAGGGTCCAGATGCCCACTGCCATCACAGCTCCACCTGCCAGCTAAAGAGGGAGAGAGAAACACACACAGGATGAGTGAGATATATATGCACTCAAATTTCCCAGAACTACCTAACCCGATGTTCTTCCATCTGGCATCCTCCACAAGCACTGGACTACATCTGGAAATTCTGGTACTGTAGCACAGCTTTCTTCTCAACCTTGGCAACTTTAAGATGTGTGTGGACTTATTGGCTGGAAAATTCTGAGAGTTGAAGTCAACACATGTTAAAATTGCCAAAGCTGAAAAACACTGTTGTGGCAGAACATTTCTGAAGAGCACCAGGTTGGAAAAGGCTCACATATACAATTCCCCCCTTCCTTTTTTTTTTCAATTTTTCAATTGTGAGGTAAGTTAAGCTGAAGTTAGCTAAGGGTAGAAGTGAATCTGGGTCTTTGCAATCTGAATCTAACACTCTAGCCACTGCTACATTGAATTAACACTAATTATTCCTGAATCCCTCAAATATCCTAGATTTGTAGCATGCTGCACGTTAAGTACCCCAAATAGTAGCTCCATACCCAGAATAAGAAGTTGAAGATGAACAACAGGTATTTGAGACAGATGGTCACACATGTCTCCTTGCTTTCATTGTATTCACGCATGGTTACAAGTCAACAGAACTGTAAAGAAACAAAAGATCAAATCCATGAAGTGTCCTTTCATTATTCTACATTTTATTTTTTATTTTATTCCCCAAAGTGAAAGCATACTCATTTTGTTTTTCTTTATGCAATGACTACACAACTGTTGCCTCTGGAGAGTAGGGTGGCAAATAAATCTGATAAAGAAATAATAAAAATGGCATGGCAGGGACTAACCATAAGAGAAGCATGATAGGGAAAGCATGTGGAGCATGTTTGTAGAACCCCTTTATCAACAGTGACCATATAGAGCATGACTATATTTTCCTCTGTAACAAAATAACACACACATGCTCTCCTCCTCTGTTGCTTCTGTGCATGTTTGTGGTGTGTGCTAGAAAGTATGGGACAGATTGCAAGCACTCTACTTTGGATCATATTAACAAGAGACAGGCAGCTTCAGGATTCAAGGCAACATGTGGCTGATGGTCTCCTGTGGATACAGTTTTCTCTCAAAGTAGCCAGCTTAAAATTATCTTTCAAGGTTTCACCCCTTCCTTCACTTTGGCCATGAGGAAGAAACTCGAAGATACTTTTTTCTCTCTGTAGCCCCAACCTGATCTGGCCCCTTTTTGAACTCCCCTCCTCCCCGCTACAAAAACATCAATAAATTTGTCCCATCCAATTCGGTTTTCAAGATTATCATGCTGAGAGATTTCTGAAGAGTCCCAGAACTTCTTTCTTGGGTAGTCAAGACTGAAAGTTGAAAAGAAATGCAAAACTGTTACGAATGCAAGCCCAGTGTGCAATAAGAAGGAATCAGGTCCACATCATGTCTGATACTGTCAAAACTCCATGACCTGCAAGATTTTAAATCATTTTCCTGCAAATATCTAACCCCAATTCCACAGTAAGCTAACTGGTTCATCTTGACAGAGGTGGAAAAAAGCAGTCTTCAAAGTATACCAATTCCAGGCACACAGATTTTAGTAAATTATGACCAGCATCTTCACCTGTTTCTAGAAGACTATGCACATACACATATACAGAGAGCATACATATAAGAATGTGCTTTCTTAAGTTTTATGTGACTGTGTAAAGTTAAAAAGGCACTCTGGATTTACTACAAATGGAAGTTTGTAATACAAGTACTTTTTTTTCTTTTTGGTCTTGCATTTAAAAAGTTCTGTCATCTCACCAGGACATGGAAAATTTTCTTGAGAAAAAACTGAGAATGCTTCCATCTCCAATCCAATCTGCTTCCTTTTGTCCAACTGCACACACAGAGAGCAAATGATTTTTCTTCTATAATAGATGACGGCATGGTTGGCAGAGAATCTTATTCACAAACAAAAGGAAAGACAGAGATGACTGTATGCCTCCAAGATAGTATCAGGGACAGAATGCCTTCAATCTTGGCTTCCTGACAGCCCAGGCATCATGAAACATGTCCATGCTCCCCTTATGCATCCTTTCACCTTCCAATATCTAATTCTGTTAGGTTTCCCAAGGATTTATTGCTTGTAAATTGTAAGAGATGTACTGTTCCCAGGACAGAATACTGTAGACTAGTATTTCTATCTAACAGCCCCATTATAGTTAACAAATCCAAGAACAAGAACCACATGGATTTCAGGAAGATATCATTAAGGCTAATCTGAGATAAAAATACAATCTTTAAAACTGTAAGAGTAAACTGCCAGCCAGGTTTACAAGTTAATTAAGGTGGAATCTTTTCAAACACGCCCATACATAGTTCTCACCCATAGTCTTTTCTCTCCTAAACTTCATTCCTTTTCGCTTCCTTCCCACAGTCTTTTATAACTATTTAGTGATATTAGCCACAAATGAGGGTATATGTCTTACAAAAATAAACTGGCTTTAGCTTTCATGATTCCTATTCCAAAAAATGATAAATCTGAAAAGATGACAGAGCTGAACGACTGATCATTAGTTTCACTAGACCTTTTTGTAATGCCTCCAGACATGTATTTCTAAATAAGAAAAACATTTTCATTTAGAATGAAGAAATGAAACTTGACAAAACACTGAGGACAATGAAATATTTAACAATACTTGATGCATTTGGCAGCATTAAGGAATGATTATACCCGAGAGAAGTAGCACATCAAGAATAGTGGAGAAGCAGAATTCATCAGACCTGAAGCTAATCCCAATGAAAGCTCAACTTCATTTATAGAGTAGCAAATAGATATCTGGGAGGATATCTTGCTTTTCAACTGACTAACACCTCTATGCTACCTTCTTGAGCTACATGGAAATCAGATTCAATCTATGTCACCCAGTGTCAACCCTGTTCTGATTTTTTGTAAAAGCAATTTTCCAGTAAGTCTTACAATTCACAAGTCTGAAGGCTTGTATATCTTGTCAACTGGACTTTAATTTTTGATGGTAAGGTTAAGCTTTCATTGCAAAGTCTTTATCAACAATTAAAAATAGGAGAAAGAAGGGAGTCCATAGATGTAAAATAGATTTTACACCAGCCCCCATTGCTCTTCATTAAAGTCAGCTCCAATCTAGGAGCCTATTTTGTGACTGTTTTGCAACTGTAACATGCCTTACAGATATGGATACCGAGCTAGATTTCTGCGGACAGACTCTGTAGTTTCTAGTAAGTTTGATATGCAATAAATATATGTGCATTCAGCTGAAATGCTAAGGATCATGTGATAGTTGTACAACTTCCTCATTAATCCATAAACATATTATTTTAATAGTATATCATAAAATACAAGTTTTGGGGGAAGAATCACATCTTCCTTCCAGAACCAATCTTCCTTTCCAGTCCATTCAAATTAAGCAAACAGTGTTCATATAATTCTATGCAAAAAAAAATATTCATCCTTTGGCAGACTTTCTGAATGTTTGCATACTTTTGCCACTGATGTTATCGGAGTTTTATTGATATATAGAGTCTGTGAGATTGAATAGCCAAAAAGATAGCTCAAATGAATATTGTGAATAAATATTATTTTTGCCTTGTCTGTCAATAAGAAATATCAACCAAGAACATTGGAAATTAATCTCCAGACTATAAGGAGTTAAAGAATGTCAGGAGGAAAATCTTTAAACCCAGTCAACCTTATATTTCAGCCTCCAAATGTCTTATTTTTCTCTTCCTGAGCATAAGAAAAAGTTCAGATATGATCCGATATTACTGCAAACTGCTCCATTTCTATTACTGCTTCCCCTTTTTTATCACATAATAAAATAATAAGCAAAACAATTTAGCTTCAAAAGATATTATGTTCCTTCTAAATTTTCAGAAGCTTGTAAGGTAAGTAGGATTTTACAGACATATTTTTAAAAAGCAATCTTACTGATTTTTATGCTGTAACCAGAAAGCAGCTGGAAATTCAGGAAGCAGAGTGATTAATGCACAATTAAGCAGAGTGATTAATGCACAATTCACAAAAGTTCCAGTGAATCATGGAACTATCATTTGCTCCAGTTGTTCTGGCTAAAAAGCAGCACTTCAGAATGTAGCAAGACTGTTCTTGCAATGAAACTGGCAAGCCCCTGTGGATACTACAAGAACCAATCATGCTCTGAAAGCAATTCTATCCTTGTTTGATCATGCTTTTCTTGCCATTGATTGGAACCAGCTTGGCTTTTTCATGGTGCAGTTGGAGATGCAAAGTCCAGAAATCTCTTAAGATAGAAAATGCAATATTTGTGGACACCTTCTTGGTAGCCCATCAAGTTCCTTGACCTCCTGAAACTAGTAAATACCAGCCTCTTGCAAAATATTTATGCCAGAAGCATTTATAGAAAAAAATAAGTGGTGGGTGGCTATAGTCAGTGCTTTGTTTGGAAGTGTGTCTACCTGCATATGTAAAAGTGAAAAGCTGGGACAGTAGAAAGCATTGTGAAAAGACTAAATGGATTGGTAGGGAGAACCTCACCAGTGTGTTCTCTAATAAATTGGCATCCTGTGACTAAACATATCTTTTGGTATACCAGCGTTGTATACAGGCAATTTTTCATCATCGATATTTTGTGAGAGCAACTACAATATATTTTTGAAATTCCAAAGAATGAAAATTTGAAAGGATTACCTATCTCTAAGATAGCCCTACAATTCTGTACGGACTACAGTATCTTTCTGATCCCAGAATTTGCATGTACTTGTGCCAAGGAAGTCTGGATTTCGCAATGCTTCTTAAACTAATTTCTTGTTTAGGTTGTCTAATTTATATATTTCTTTTAGTGCCTCTTGTTCTGCTTCTGCTAAAAACCATGCTCACAATCTCTGGAAATTATGTTCATTTTGTCATGTTATAGCTTGTTCTTCACAATTATATGAACTGCCAAAGTGCCCTTAAGAAGAGGTAAAATATCAAGGAAATTCTCAAAATACTGAATTGTGTACCGAAAGGAAAATTATATATAAAAATCTGTAAAATATTTCAAGTTCTTCACAATGTTTATAAAATTAATCCAAACAAAGGCAAAATTGAGTGATCTGTTTCAAGTCACAAGGAAATACTCTTTGAGCTTTAGGCAGCAATTATAGGAGAGGAGCTCTGGTTTAATCTATAGGTGAGCTTCCACAATGTATGATGGACACCATGGAAGATGGATTGGTGACTAGAAGGACCAAGACTTGATCCAGTAAGTCTACTGTCATGTTCACGTAGCACGTGCTGAGCGAGGCACAGATCATTTCAAGAGACAGTCTCCATAGAAGTTTGCTTGGATGACCCAATCCTGGAAATGAGCAAATATTTTGCTATCCCCCTTTCTTAATCTGTTACAGTTCACGGTGAAAAGGAAAATTTACCCAACATGAGTTCAATTTGCAGATCAGCTCATCATCGCTGTTTGATAAATTCATTCTCTCCACCAGTTGTCATACAGCTGTTGTGGAGAGATACAGCACTGCATCCCACTAGAATTAAATCTAATGAGTAGTTTCCTGCATCCATTTGGTAGTTAAATACTTTAGGGTGGTAAAACATTGCTCACAGCCAGGTGACTGCTGTCAAGACTGTTTTCTCAGAATCTTTTGGAAAAGGAAATTGAGAATGAAAATGACAAACAGAAGGAAACTCTTCTGCAGAAGGTGGAATGGTTCATCCTTATATAGAAATTATGCCCTGCAATTTTTTTCATGCAGAATAATGATTTTTAATTCAAGTCCCAGCAAAATCCTGGAGTCATTCCAATCTTCTGTTGCAAATTTAATATTGAAGAATTGTAGGAGGACCCAGAGAACAAGAAAAGGTGCAGTGGCTGAATGGTTAAAATGCTGGGCTTCTTGGCCAGAAGGCTGGCAGCCCAAGTTCAAAATCCAGGTGCCACGTAACGGGGTGAGCTCCTGTTATTCACCCCAGCTCCTACCAACCTAGTAGTTCAAACACATGTAAAAATGCAGGTAAATAAATCAGTACTACCTTTAGTGGGAAAGGTAACAGTGTTCCATGCACCTCAGCACATAGTCATTCTGGCCACATGACCATGGAAGCCATCAGCCATTTGATGAACTCACTTTTTCAAAGCCACAAAAGATAGCTCTCTAGAGGGTCCTGCAATGTCTTGATGGCTTGCATTTCATTCTAAGCCACCATGATCTTACTCAGCACATAAGATCTGAGTTAAAAGCTCAATAACACAAGACTGTGCAGAACATAACATGTAGAAGTATCTAGTGCTGTTCATACACATTTCAAGGTGTGCATCACGAAGAAATACTGCAAATATCCTGCAGGCAACATTTTCTTGTCATTTAGACATATGTTCAAAGAGACTGCAATAAAATATCAACTGTTTTTTTTTGTTATGCACAAGTGCATAGTAGAATCATTCAGCCAAAGAAAGCTAAAAAAGGAAGCCAGAGAGAAAATATATCCATAGCTCATTGCACAGTTATTGCTATTCTTACAAGGCTTTGAGAAAATCTCTTAGAGAGTTCTGCACATTTCTCCAAATAGAAGAGCTTTCTATCTAAGATTTAAAGCTTTCTATCTAAGATTTCAAAACCAATTAGACTGATGTATTCCAGTCTGTTCAACTTAATAGGCACAACAAAGATTTTTTTAATTAAAAATATTTTTAAAAAGCAAACACCACATATTACCATAATAGTGTAATAATTCTCTCCTGCACTCAGAGCAAGATAAAAGACCATTTTAGTATCATGCCTGATGAGGCATTTAGTACATCATCCATAAATTGGGAATCTCAATTTCTTCAAAGGACTCAATTTTTCTACATTGAAATCAATTTATTTTAATCAGTTGAAATCAAGATGTCTCATAACAGCAAAACACTGAGGCTGGTACAGTATATCCAGTGGGTCTTTGACAAGTCATCTGATTGCCAAAAAACCCACCAATTCCATACAGGTGAGTGAAGAGGTTGGCAGAGAAACAAAGGCCTCAGTCCTCCTCCTCCTTCATTTCACTGTTGGCTCCAAAGGAAGGGTACATTTATCCCATTCCACAGCCTTCCTCTTACTAACCAATTCAGAACATAATTTTTCAACTATCCTTCTGAAAAACTAGAATTTGGAATTTCCCCCTCCTTTATGCCAGAATAAAATGCTAATAATTAAAAACACACATGCACACACAGAAACAAAACACTTCTGGCTATTAACTTCTTCAGGCTTATTCACACCAATCTACCAACGTTAAATATAGTTTATATGCACTTTAAGAAAGAAGATAATAAGAAAAAATGCAGTTCGGGGAAAAGGAAACAAAATAAAGGCTTAAAGGCTATTTATTCAGTAGCAGAATTACTGAAGCAGCTGCACTTATTTTGTAAATTTTTCTCATCAATGGCAAGATCCAGCAGTTTCTTTGTGCTTTGTATCGCTTAACTGTACAGGCTTTTGTTCTTGAGAATACTGCAAGCCATCTTGTATTTTAAGAATCTGGGAGGAAAAGGGAGTAGCTGGTTTCATGCTCACTAATCCAAACACATTACCTTCTGGCAGCGTGTTAACCCAACCGGAGACTGTCCCAAGGCATAGATGCAGAATTGTGTAGATCACCCATTAGACTTCAATTTTTCTCTTACCTGGAACATGCTGAGCACTGAATTGTTAATTATAAGCAAGAATCTCAACAAAGTCACTTGCTCACAACATTACCATTATAATTATAACCATCTTTTTATCACACCCCTTGCCCTTCACATTTGTCTCTACACGTATCATAATAAAGAAAGCAGCTCCTTTGTAGCCTATCTTGAGGTTAGAGCTAAACCCAAAATCAGTTTAGGAAATAAAAGTAAAATAAATAAATCTTACAAAGATTTTGAAGCCAAGGTCAAGTTAAACAAGAACATAATAAACACTGCTCTCCAGAAATATTTAAACACTGTTTCTCCAGTCTTAGGAAAATAAAAAGCTTAACTGTTGCCCTGAGCCTTAAAAACAAGAAATTATCCTTCCCTTTGAGGGACTGGGAGGAGGCTCTTATTAATATACCGTTTTGCTAAACTTTTTTTAATAGATTATTATCTATTATATAT
>JANHZU010001931.1:136389-156728 GCA_032468055.1 Acrochordus granulatus
CTTCCCGAATTTCCGTGGGCCTTTCCCAAAGCCGAGGCGCGAGGAGATTCTCGGGACCTTTTTCTGAGTTTCTGTCAAAGTCTCAGTTTAACTTACGCACCAGGACCGAGACGGGCCTTTTCCCACCTAACTTTAGCTTGTCAAGATTAGCCAGGGTCGAGAACAGGCTGCTGCCTAGTTGGCTTAATCAAACCCGTGTGTCTTTTTTACAGTAATGAATAGTTCGGTTTGTGTAGGAGGGTGCTCTTGGCTGACTGAATCAAAGTTAATTTAGTTATCCCAGTTTGGTACATTTGTACTACACAAATTTAGTGCTAGGCTGAAATATGCTTGACTTATTTGTGGTTGTATTACATTCCTCTGTTGTGGAGAAAGTTATAGAATGGAGCAACTGCTTTTTAAAAAAAAACACAATTTATAGTTCACACTTCCTTTCTTAAAAGTAAAACATCTTTGCAGAATCACAAATTTTAAATTAAAAAACAGGATTCTGAATGCGTTACTACACTGCACCTGAGAGAGCAAAGAGCTATCAAGAGAGAGAAAAAGTGGAAAGTTCTGATGAAAATAAAGTAAAAGTACTTTAAAGTACTGTTTTGAAAATAGGACAAAATTGGGGACCTTCAGAGAGTAAGGACTGCAGAGGTAGGATGATTTGCTTTCTCGGAAACTCTGTTATAACCTAATTATAAACATTATAATTATCCACAGTAATGAGAATCTGCATTCACTTTCAAATCCAAACTGCTATAAATGTGTGAACAGTGATGAATTATTATTTTTGAGAAATCCTGCTTCACAACTGCTATTAGTTGCTCTATTTCTGTCATTAAATATGTCTTCCTGTTCCATAGACAAGACAGACCTGTTCAGTGTATGCAGAATACTGATGGGCATTGCTGACAAAAGTTCTTAAAAATGCCATCACTTGAGTGTTGCCCACCTACCATGATGTGGATTTTCTCCTTTCTCAGCCTATCTTATTAACTGGATGGGAATTCCTGAAAGTAAGGAAATCATACATGCATCCAGGACTACAAAATGCTTTACCATTCATGCAATTCAGAGGCAGGGGAGGAAAAATTATAACGAAGAAAAGTTCCTTTCTGTAAAAAAAGAAGCACACACATATCTGCTTCTAATTTATTTTACTCCTTATTCCTTTAGCTTCAACGGACAGATTAAGTTGCTAATTGTATATTCAAGCCCAAGTGCTGTCATGCTGACTTGCCCACCTCAATGCAATGTCTTCTCTTTATGGATAGTATCTTGCAAAAACAGAGAGGATAGACTTGGGGAAACTGCTTTCCTTGCTCTCTTTTTAGAAAGGGAAATGAGTCATCATTTTCCTACTGAAGACTCTTCAAAGAGTTTATTTTCTGTGCATGCTTGAGTAATTATTACTCAAAATAGATGTGTCCTTGCTTGGAAGTATAGGGCAGAGCTTCATTTTGAAAAAAAACAGTATAGCATCAGCTAGTGGGGGGAAAGTATCTGATAATTTAAAGTTGGAGGAAGAATTTAACCTTGCTTTGCCTGCTCCTAGATTAACACATCTGATTCCCAAGCTGAGGCTATTTATATGTTTAAAATATACCCATTAAATGCAAAAATATTTTAGCACCTCCCACATGTAACGTAATTTTAGCGCCTCCCACATGTAACATAATCCTGAGACATCAAATTCGAATGATGCTGTAAAATGTTGCAAAACCTGACAAAAATATTTAATACACTTTCTAAGTATACAGGAAGGTAATTCTAGTTCTTTCATGATATGTGTATGTTTGGAAATTATTCTTTGCTTAGTGTTCTCATATACTTGACTGATAGCAATGTACCATTATTGATAGTTTCTTGTATTTTACAAAAAATAGGTATGGCAGGTTCTTCAAGAATTCATAATCCATGAGGAAAACAAGTCAAAGAAATGAACCAAAAATAAGTAAAAATTTCCATGATAGAGAGTTTCAAATACTTAGGAAATAAGACCTAAAAGGGAAGATTAAAAAAATTTGTGGCAGGCCTAATGAGTCAAAAATACCAGGCTTGCACTTGGAGATGTGGATTAAATGATCTCAGTAAAGAACAGCTGGATGCCCTCAATATAAATGTGTCGTTTGTGTCATTGGGAAATTCTAATTTTGCCTATATTTCATGTTTCCTTTCATATCCAGGAATTTAAAAAAAGATTGGTAAGACTGAAACTCATAATTCTATTTCCCTTAGTGGTCTGCTTCTAAACCCCTGGCAGAGCTTTTTGCAGAAAATGTGTCCAAACCCACAGGAAAACCTTTTCTCACCACCAGAGATGATTAAGAAATGAAAAACTAGATGAGAAATCGCTGAGTTGTTATTGACCAACAGGGAAATTCTCTCCACATGACAAATCAAAGGAATAACTTCCCTCCCCCATCTGTCAAATGCCTAAAATAGGAATGCTTTCCCTTTGCCAAAGTAACAAAAGCATTTGAAGAGGTGGGTGTGAGGTTCCACTTAGTCAATGGATACTGTACAATCAAAAGTGCTTAACTTCTCCTAGCAAAAAGAAACAATAGTTAAAAATAATAGGCTAACCATTTGGAAGGAAACTTTTCTCTGTATTATATTTGAAGTGTTAATTATGTGATCTGAAAAAAAGTATTTTTAGATACTTTCAGATCACAAAATTAACATAAACCAGCAGGCACGAGTTATGAAAATTATATCTGGCTGACTCTTCCGGTTGCCAGGAGTCATCTAGAGAATTTATCTGTATTTGTTTTATCCTCTAGAATTAGGCTCTCAGGACGATGTACATAATAAAATGTATTATGTTGTAAAACTATAAAATCAACACATCACTGCAAGAAATAATTCCAAAAATACAATCACAAGAGAAACTGAGGCAGCCAAATACAGTGGAAAACAAGGTCTAGTACACCAAAGTGTACTAGAAAACACAAAACATATAAAAATAAGACACTGAACAGCTGAAAATATTACTTCACAGTTCAAGAGAGAGGTTACTGAACATGTTTTATTGAAAACGGGATTGCCTGGTAAAAATATAAACCAGAAATGATCATGTGAATAGTTCTAATTAATGGTTTGCCTGTTTTCTCAGAAGCCCAAGAACTGCAAAATTATAGATACGAGGCATTTCAGCCATCAAGTATCCTTGTCAGTCCATTACAGTATACATATCAGGAAAGAAAGTATTGCTGCTTCAGGCAAGTGCGGCTTCTTCAAGCTGCTTCTACAATTAGAAATATTTTCTCCAATGAATTGAATCTGTTCATGAATTGAATCAAAACTGGAGAGTCAGCCATTGCTCAGGCCAGGCAAAACTATTGTATAAATGAAGCAGAGAGAGTTTCAGTCTTAAAAAGAATGGCTTCCGAAGTCCATTTATTTGAAACGGTGGGAAGAGAAAGGTTAAGATTTTAATCTCTATTTAAAATATAGAGATTTCTCTGTTCTGTATCTTCTGCATACGGTACTGTATATGTAAAATTTACTTGTCTACAATAATTGTTATTTTCAATCCTGACTCCCTGGAGCTTTTGCTGTTATCTACTTCCTGAATCTGGGATTGTGTTTTTGGAAGAATTTGATAGCCATGCCTGGCCTGATGCTATGAAGTCTGACACTGTTTTCTTATAATCCATTATTTTGTATCCTGCAGCACGGAATGATTGAAAACAGATCTATCTCCTGTGTAACTTTCCTCGGGCGCTTGGTATTTAAAGAATGCTATCGGAACCCTTCTCAGTCTTCTCAAAGATAAATGTGCCTTCTCGAACAACTTAATTTTCAGTCTAAGATCATCTTTGTTTATGCTTCCTGAATCCTTCATAGGATCTAGAGCCCAGATCCGGATACAATACTTGAAATAGGGTTCCGACGAACACAGAATGAGTCTGTTACATCCTGTGCGTTGTCATTTTATTTTCATGAGGTTGCTTTAAATAGTGCTGCTGCTGTGTTCTCACTTATTTAGCCTGTGATATAATTTTTGGTTGGGCTATGAAAGAGCAGTGGAATTCTGGAATTAATAAGTCTCATGATTGCGTTTGCCTCTTCCCTTCAGGCAGGGAAATGACCTGAATTAGGAGATCCTGGGAAACTGAAAGTGTCCATAAGTTTTTAGAGGTGTCTGCATTATGTATATATGGCCAACTCTGTTGTCGGAGCTGAACTGCTTTTCTAAGCATAGAATTTCTTCATCTAGCGCCACTCCCGGCTTTGCTTGATGTTCAAGGTCCATAAGGTCAAATCATTCTAAACAAGCACACCCAACAAGCGGCACCATAAAACAACAGGAAGAACTCCACATAAAGCAATACAGTCATAAATTTAACATTCATTAGATGTAGGCACAGCTATCTGACTGTTATCTAGTGACTCGCCTTAAAAACACAATACCCATATGCGACACTAGGATGTGGTGAAGAGCACTGACCTATTGCTGTGGTTGTTAAAATACAGATTGATAGCAAGTTCAGCTGGCTTTGCAAAATGAATGGGAGGCCCTATTAACTCGATATTCATTTATTTATACTTCTGCGCTATTCCAATCAGAAGGCTCTGAGTAGCTTAACATTTGCTTACAGTATTAGGCAGAAGGGGCATTAAAGGTGGCAATCAGCATCTTAAATTCACTCTGGCAGCAAAATGCCTGTGATGTCACAAGAAAAAAAATGTTTGCTCAAGATGAAAACCTTTAAGGTCTCAGTACTAGAATCCTGGATCAGAAGCAGAGTTTTAGGGAAATTATCTCAGTCACTTAGGAATTGTCTCCATCATCAATTTCAGTGACTAGGTGTGTGTAACGTCACTTCATTTGGCATGTTACGGGTCTGCCTATATTTGTAAAAATGTTGTATGGAAAGTTTTATATTTTATTTCTTACAGATATGTTGAAATTAAATATAGTTAAGTGTTATGGAACTGAAATTCAACATATTTGTAGGGCAGCAGTCTAGACAATGTTGTGATCTATTTAAATTCTGCTCACAAAATTAACTTGAGGAGAGAAATCTGAAGTGTGTATGTCCTTTAGATTAAATTTATTACATGAAAATTGGAAAAGGGAGGAAATATTGTTCATCTAATTCTGTTTTGCATCAGATGGAGCTTAATTTTAAAGTATAAAAACATCAATAAGTGCCAGTGAATTTTGTGGAATAGAGGCAGTCTTTAAATCCTTCCCATTGTTTCTTTCCATTCATTTTTTTGCTGATGTCTTATTGGGTACTATACAAAATTGCACCATCCAGTGGTGTTTTTTTCTTAATAGCAAAAGGGTTGGAAAGAAAGGTAAAACAAGCAGGATAGGTCTACTTCTTGCATGTTTTCTACCCTAGAAGAAACATTGAGAGCATTGTGCATATAAGGCCTCCTTATATTAATGAGATTAACTATTTTATGAATCAGCATGATTAAGAGGTAGATAACAATAAAAATGCATTCCATATGATCAGTGTACTAATGTAAATACACATTAAGTGAATCATACAATCAGGATTTACACAACCCTTTTAACCAAAATCTGATTGATAAATTTATGGTTCCATATATAATGTGAGCACATCAACTTCAGAAAGAAGCAACACAGAGCAGAAAAGTTGTGTGGTGCTGGGAAACAGTATTCAAGTCTCTAGTATCCTGGGTGCCCCAAGACCGATTTATAACATATTTTTATAACATATAACACACATGCATGCCTACCAAAAGCTTGTGCACATAAAATAACAATAAGCCCTGATTTACAGTGTAGCTCAAGCAGCTTTGTCATGCCAAAAAAGAAGCCTCCGGGAAAGAAGACAGTATCCTGTATAACTAGGCCAGAAATGCAATGACTAGGGCAGTGATGGCGAACCTTTTAGAGACCGAGTGCCCAGACTGGAACTTTGGATTGTGAGCACCTTGGTGCACAAGATTTTCACAAGACGAGCAAAAAAATTTAATTCAGTTGAGTGGCAACTCGCAAGACAAGCACCGCATGATGAGGTTGCGCAGGAAATCTCACAACGGAGCTGATGGTTCTTCTCTCTCACTGCATAAAAAGCATAAATTAAGTGAAAGTCGTTCAAGAGAAAGAACTCACGAGATTCAGATTCCAGATTCTCCTTCCAGGCAGTCATTCTCTCCCTCCTCTCCTCCCTCTTGTCTCCCTCATGCCAGCCTGGACTCTTCTCAAAGCATAGGAAGACTGACCCTCTGTCTTCTCTGTCACTCATACACACACACAGAGCCCTTCCCTCTCCTGCCGATCTCTTCGAGGTTAGGAAGATTGACCCCCTGTCACTTGCTTCCTCTCTCATACACACACAAACACACACACCCCTCCCGGCACCATCCAGCCCATCCCCCTCCTGCCATCTCTTCTCCCATCTCATAGCATGGAGGCAGGTTATGATGAGAAACATTTCCAAACCACCCAGGAAAGACCCCCTGAAAGACATTACTGATGGAAAAGGCCATTTTGCCTTTAGTGGTGGTGGCAGCAGATCCTCCTGATCCAACAGAGGCGCCAGACTGCAGCTGGCCTAGTAGCAACCACTGGCCAGAATCTGCTGCTAGCCCGTGCTGTGGCCTGAGCGCTCTGCTCCCCTCCAACTACTCATTGTAGTGCCCATACCTGTAAGTGGATAACCAGATTCTTGATAGACAGGAAGCAGCAGGTGAGGCTAGGAAAATTACATCCAGTACTCAGACAGTTAGCACTGGTGCCCCTCAGGGATGTGTACTCTTTCCACTGCTCTTTTCCCTCTACATCAGTGACTGTACCTCTGGGGACTCCTCTGTCTAAGTTCTGAAGTTCGCAGATGATACAGTGATCATTCGAGATGGTGACGAGCCTGTGTACAGATGGGAGGTTGAACAGTGGGCCCTGTAGTGCAGTTGCAGCAAACTGGAGCTGAATATGCTCAAAACTGTGGAGATGACAGTGGATTTTAGGAAGAGTCCTATTTCACCCCTCTTACCATTTTCAGCAATACAGTATCAGCAGTACAGTCCTTCAAGTTTCTCGGCTCTATAATCTCCCAAGACTTGAAATGGATGGCTAACATAAGAAGGCACAACAAAGGATAAACTTCCTGCACCAGCTCAAGAAGTTCAACCTGCCTCAAGAGCTGCTGATACAGTTCTACAGAGGAATCACTGAGTCTGTCCTTCATACATCAGTGTAACAACCAAGCAGGATAGGTACAGACTCCAACAAACAGTCAGGGCAGCAGAAAGAATAATTGCAGCTAGCCTGCCCTCCATGGAGGACCTGGATATTTGCATAGGTCAAGAGAAAGGCAGAGAAAATATCTGCAGACCCTTCACACCCTGGGCATAAATTGTTTGAACTCTTCCCTCTGGACTGTGCTATAGGTGCACCAAAACAACCAGACACAGGGACAGTTATTTCTCCAGTGCCATCATTCAGTTGAATATTTGACTCATGCTATATCACAGGGCACAGCGATTACTATATTGCAAGGAATTCTAAATTAATCCAGAAGTTAGTTCTGTCTAATGTGTATACATACTTATCGATAGATTGTGGCTCTAATTCTATACTTCTCTATATTTCCTTTTCTAATGACTGCACATTTTGTAACTGAATATATAATTTTGTTTGCTTATGTTATTATTTTATTTACTGTTGCCTTGCAAGGACACTGAGAGCTGCTGTACCAAAGTCAAATTCCTCATGTGTCTAATCATGCTTGCCCAATAAAGTCTATCTCAATACTGTATATTTGAATAACCACTTTTTCCTGTTAACCAGTTGTTGAATTCCCATCTCTTACAAAAGTTCTCTGTTCCTTCTAAAAGATTATTAATAATACAGTCACCATGCCTCTTCTTCCAAAGTAATTAGGATTAATTACACATATTTGTACGTAAAATATGGTTTAAAAAAAAAATCAATATTTGGCCAGAGATCCCAAGAACTGTCTGTGTGAAAAAATACCAGACATCTGAACTGTTCCACATGTCAGTAATCCATCTTACATGTTGAAGAACCTCTGGTGTTTTCATAGTTAATAATAAGCTTAAAATTATAGCCTTGGTAAAGGGGAGTGTATTCTTTCTCATAGCATTGTGGCACAATCTATTATTTAAATGTTGTATCTGTTTATCAGGAAATAAGCTTTACTGTCAGTGAAGTACTTGACCATGCACCAAATGCATACAAGTTCTCCTAGAGCAGACTTGTTGAAGCGCAATTGGAAATATATTCTACTTTAGGCATAGATAAATGTTCATGAACTACAGTCCCAAACCATTCAGAGGCATCTTCCAGAAGAGTAACCTCACTCAGCCAAATATTCCTCTGCCCATCATACTGTCACAGTGAAATGAGATGGAAGCTAGCAAGCAGCCTGGAATCACTAGCTAAGTAACAGCACAGACACACATCTAACAACAACAGAATTGTTCCCTTCAGATGCAAACTACATAGCTGTGAGATGCTTGGGATAATTTTCACAACATGAAATCCAGAATTCCCTTTCATTACATTAAACCTGTCTATTTTTGGAAAAACGCTTCTAGATCCACCTCATCACATGTCATTCCTACTTTGGCTCTAGTTGTGCATGAAAACTAGTCCTGAAGAGAGGAAAGTCATCTTTCTTCTCTAGGGGTGTCTGGTCAGTTCAGAATTGCTCAATTACTTCAAAATCTAGGACTTAATGGCCATTCTATTACAAATATATGAATATTGGTTTCCCTTGATAAATATCTTTTGCTGAATTTGATGATCATTTATTCTCCAGCCAACTCATTTCCAGATTATCCAATCTGTTAACTTCCAGAATGCAACTTCCCATCAGTCAACTCTTTATGGATGTTATGAAAATTATACACCCAGGCATACAAAAAATATCAGGTTGGGGAAAGCCAATCTCCAGAGATTTAAATGTGCTTTGCAAACAATGCATAAAAATCTTCAGTTATAGCAATTATTCTTTGGGGAAGTTTGGAAGAGTCATAAATAACTTATTTATTCATTCTATTTATCCAACCCAGTCTGAATACTGAAAAAAGATCTAGCATTCCTAGAAACAAACTTTCCAGTCCTGATTTTTTTTAAAAAAATATAAATGTAGCATCTTTTGCAAGTCACAGACAGGCTAACAAACAGTTCAGCAGACATTATTCTTCCCACACTTCCTGCTTGGTATTCTTGGAAGCAGCTTCCCAGCAGTACCACTTTGTTGAGAAAAACATGCATCCGATGCTTCCCTCTTGTGGGCAGTGTAGGTACAACTCTTGCAAAGCATTGCAGGTGCAACCATGCGATTATGGCGAAGAGAATGCAATGTTCCATGCGCCTCGGCGTAGAGCCATGCCGGCCACATGACCACAGAAACGTCTTCGGACATCGCTGGCTCTTCAGCTAGGAAACGGTGATGAGCACCGGCCCCTATAGTCGGACATGACTGGCAGGGGAACTTCTACCCTTCCCAAAGCGAATGCAGCATGTTTTCCCCAAAACTTGGAAAAAACAACAGTGTGATCTGTTTCACTTCACTTTCTACAGGTGGTGCATCCTGAAATAAGGCTAGGCTTTAAAAATGCAAACACGTAAGGATTAGTTGAATATAGATTCTATATCTACTCCTCATTTACCCACCATGTTCTGTTCCAACAACCAGGTTGTTAAGTGAAGTGGACGCTAAGGGAACATGTGACCAAGAGAGACGCTGTGAAGATCACTGACTGCTGCTGTCTCATTCAAAAAAAAGTTCCATGGGATAGCTGCACCATCTTTACTCCTGCTTCAACATGCATTATTGTCAAGAGCATGAAATATGGTCAAAAATGCACACATTGGTTGGAAAATGAATTTTTATTACTGTTTATTACAGGTAGTCCTCAACTTATTACTTAGCAACCATTCTATTGGAACATTTTATTCCTTACCCAGTTCCTCCTGAGGCAGGTAAAATTAAGTTCTTTATTCTTCGCCTGATGACAGCAAGCTATTAGATATGCAACCTCAAAAGCCCCCTCCAACTAGAACAGGTTATATTCATTAAAATCAACCCCTCCTATAGAATATAAATCCTTTACCCAGTCACTCTTTTCCCTCCTTACATCATTCTACATAAGAAGCTTTCTTCCTTGCTAGGGCTTCTAAGTCTTCTGAAAATACTTATTTAAGGAAAAATTATCCTTGGAACGTACATCTTATCTTTCCTTAAAATGCATACCTTATCTTACTCTCTGGGTCAACTGTTTTCAATATTTGTAAACAATGAAGTGTGAGAAAGCTTACAAATCTTAAATTAAAACAAAAAGAGATATGTGTCTGAGCCATAATAAAAGCATAAAAGCTCAATTATAATATTTTAATATTATAGTATAAAAAAGTGTTCTTACAATTTGAAGTTATGAGAGACCCTCAAAAGCTACTTACAACCTGATTTCGAAGTTATATCTGCTGCAGTGCAATGATGGTCATTCACCCTTACAACTGACAACAGGGTCATTGCAGTGCTTCCCCACTTATCTCCCCCAATCCTGCCCTAAGGATCCCCACAAACCTTGGGTCTGCCTCCCCCCAACCAAGTCTCCTCAGGCCTTGAATCTGTTTCCCACCCCACCAGTTCCCAAGCACTCCTCCCCATCCCCTGACACTGATTGCACACTTACTTTTAGAAGATCTCCAGAGTTCACATTAGAGAAGCAGAGCAGGCTGCTGTCCTTAGCCATGTGGCTCCATCCCAGAAAGGGCACCATTTTTGGATTATGGCCACTCTGAAAAGGGCACCCACTTCCAGGGTGGAGCCGTGCAGGACAGGGATGCAGAGGGTCATATGACCTGCCCTCTATCCTTAATGCAAGCTAGAGATCTTCTAATGGTATAAGTGCACCATCAGTGATGGGGATTGGGGAGAACTATGTGGAACTCAGATGGAAAGCAGGCCAAGGCCTGCAGGGACCCCAAGGGGCCTCACAGGAGGGGGAAACCTTGGGAAGACCAGGGTAGGTGAATCTGGATTTACACTAGACCTCCCAGAGACTCCCATCCAAGGCACCCTGTGTCTTAATGACCCCACTTAATGACTGCATTGGGGAGAGCAGCGGTGGGAGTCATTAATTGAGGCCATCACATTGCCTCACTTAATGACCATTATGATGGGTGACCATAATGGGCAGGCTCCACTACAGTCATAGGTCAGGGATAACCTGTACTGTAGTATTTGCAAATGGTCACTCACTAAGATAGCTGCTGAACTAGGACTGGGTGTATTTGACTTTCAAGCACTCTATAGGTCACCCAGCCATGCCATGAAAATAGCTTAAATCAGATCATAATTCTCTGCAGAGGCTTTAAGAAGATTAATGATTTACTTCCCACATGAGGAGCTTAAAAAAATTCTTAACCCACCATCTTTCCTGGTACATCAGATATAGGCTCTATAAACACTGGCAAATCGGAAGAACCTTTATACTCCATGCAACTTACTGAAGATTTTATTTTCACGGAGAAGCCAATAACAAAAATCTGGAAACAAAAATTATGATACCTCTCTGAAAACCATATTGCCTTTGGGAAAAAAGTTAGAAGAATGTCAAAGAGACAACTGTTGGCCACAGTGATGTCCACTTTGTAGAATTAAGTTCATGTCCTGTTGGAAGTTTCCTTTCTTGCTGATTTCGGAGTAAATAGGTAAAACTTCCAAATAGCAAAGAGTTCATGATATAATTCTATGAATTATTACAAATCAGTGAAAAAATAGCCCTTTTCTCCACTGGGATGCCATTTCTTTAAACATCTGCTACAAAATAACCAGCAATGTCTCAAATACAAATAAATCTCCATTCACCAAATAGCTTATTAGAACAATGGGTGTGATACCATAGAGACATACAGTGAAATGTATGTGAAGCTTCTTCCATTGGCTTCATTCTGGTTGCAATCCTGTGCAGAAGTAGGCTTCACCTAACATAGTGGACTTATTTCTAAGTAAAATATGTAGATCACATTTTACCTGGTCTAAGGCAGACACTTAGGATACTTATGTCAGCCGAATCATCTTGATTGCTCATCATGCTCTGGTGTGGTTTACCAAAGGCAATCTTCCTTTGGTAGTGGGACTCAAAATAGTAAGTATTGGTTTGTGCGTAGGGGTTTCCTGTAGCAACCTACAAACAATGATCTACAGGAAACTCACACACAGAAACCAATACTTGCTGTTTGACTCTCATCATCCACTTCAGCACAAACAAAGAGTCATCAGGACATTACATCATAGGGCAGAAACCATCCCCACCTCCATGGATGCCAAAAAGAAAGAAAACAGGTGCCTGAGATCAGCTGTTAAGGCCTATGGGTATCCAAATTGGGCTTTTATTAAATCAACATCTAGATTCAACAAAAGAACAGAGCTGCGACTCAGAGTCAATGAAAGAATCCTGTCATTCCTTACATGGTCAGTGTGTTGGAGAAGTTAAAGCAGATATTTGGAAAACACCACATACCTGTATTTTTCAAACGCACCAACACACTGAGACAGAGGCTTGTAAACCCTAAAATCGGACACCAAAACAAAAGAGCAATGTAGTATATGCAATCCAGTGTAGTGAGGAGCGTTCAGAGCTCTACACTGGAGAAACTAAACAGCCTTTACACAAGAGGATGGCCCAGCACAGGAGAAGCAACAGTTTATCTTCATCTAAAAGAAAAAGGACGCTCATTTGAGAATAATAATGGTCACATTTTGGAAACAGAAAATAGGTGGTTTTAGAGAGGAGTGAAGAAATCCATCTATGCCAAAGTAGAAAATCCTTCCCTCCATAGAGGTGGAGGCCTCAGGCACAACTTGTCCCCCATTTTTCATGTTGCTCTTTCATCAGTACCCAGGAAGCTAAAGACCACTTCACGAGTTTATCAGGGAGGCCATACTAATCCCCACTTGGGGATAAGTAATGAATTTAGGAGTCAAACATCTACATCCCAAAGACTTTCTACCTATTCACACCTTCTATTGTCCATTTAATGAGCTTAATCAAGTTAAGTGAAAAAAGTGGCCACCCTGGAAGACTAACCAACTTTTTCTCAGATGGAAGAGGCTGCTTGGATAAGCACTGAAACATTTCTAACCAACAAGAAGTCCAGATGCTGTGACTCATCCTCCACACAACTCTACCTGGATGACTGAGAACCTTGATCAACACATTTCTGGAGACTACCAGGTTAAGGAAGATTAAAATACCATATTTTATTGGTATTAAATGTTCCAGTTTATACACCACTATAAAAATTATGCCTCTTGAAGTTATTGTATGTATGTGCATGTGTGTGTATGTACCTAACAACTGGCAAGTGTAAATTTATCTTCCAAAAATATAAAAGCAGTAATCCAGTAATTACTTTTAATTACAGTAGAAGTAATCCAGCTGCAAATGCAGAAGCAGCTAGAGTGTTTGGTGAGGCTAACCCTTGCACCTCCGCCTGACCCCACTACCTCTGCCATGACTTCTCATTGCAATGCCTTCAACTGTCTCTTCTCACCAGGATCATTCCAGCTGCCAGGTTTCCTGCAGCCTCCTACTCCTCCCAGCCCACTACAGTCATCAAAATGGAGGACTTCCCGGAGGGCCTTCATCTCCACAAGGCAAGTACAACCACGTCAATCCCTGACAAAGGTCCTAACTCAAAGGCCCGCCTCTTCAATGGTGAAAGGCTGCCAACTCATTCCTGATGCTTCATCATAATGCGCGATCCTGTTCCTGCCCTGCTCCTGTCTACTGTTCCCAAGCAGAGCACATTCCAACACCTGTCAGGCTTGCAAGATAGTCCAGACAGAAAACGTTACATTAGCAGAACCCTGCAAGCCTCAAAATACATCTCTCCCTACACTTGCTCTTACAGTCCCTTCTGCAGACTAAGCGGCCTCTTTTCCAACCATTCCCCTGGCTGCAGCTCTTCCCTGGCTCCCAAGGTGTATCCCACATAAACCACACCCATCTCAAATATTGGGCAATTTATCCAAGCTACCTATCAACCAAAAACATAAGTAACAAAGGTTCTCATCTCCTGGCTGTACTAACAACCATTGATTGTGGCATTCTCCTTAGCTGCTATGCATTTTACTTTTTGCAATTTTGATGGAAATTTATTTTTATTAAGATTTTTTGCCATTCAGGCTCACTTGCTAAGATGAGCAGCCAAAAAACCTGAATAAATGAATCAGCAAATTAAATACAACTACAACCACCATCTCCTATGCCTCCACCAGCATTCAACTTCCTCCGAGTGTTGTCTTGGGGGGAAATAATCTGTAAAAAGAAATGTATTTCCTTAATTTGTTAATACCTTAAGAACAGCTTTACTTGAAGAACAACTTATCCAATACCCTGTACTTCACTGTAGTGAATTAGATGCCTATGGATACAAATGCAATTCCAGGCATGATATTTCTGATAGGGAAGCCATTATATAACAATTAGTAATTACCAATAGTACTCAGTTTACTATTAGAGACATTACTGCACAAGGTTATCCTCGGTTTATATTTGTTTGGTGCCCATTCAAAGTTACGGTGTTACTAAAAATAAATTTACAACTGGTTCTCAAAGTTCCAGCCACCATAGCATCCCCACAGATGTGCGATTGTGATCTGGGTATTTGGGTGTCCAGTTCACAACTATGACATCATAGCAAGCCACATCATATTATTTCCATTTATGACCATCCCTCCCGGTTTCTCATTGAGTAAAGTCAATAAGAAAGCTGGCAGGAAAGGTTGCAAGTTGCCACAGTACCTTGCTCCCACTGCTTTTTCTCCCAAGGAGCTCTCTACAGAGTATGAGATCCCAGGGACATCATACTCTGTACTACCCCCACCTACACTCCATAGTGTACCTACCTGCCTATAGCGCCCTTGCTTTCTCATGACTTCCACCAACTCTCCTGCAGCCTCTGCCGACCCACCCAAGACCTCCATCAGTCTGTCTGGAGCCCCTGTGGCCTCATCCATGCTCCCTAGTACCTGTTAGGACTCCTGCCTCTTTGAATTTAACAACCCAAGCATCCTGGGATTACATCAACAATCAAAACTGCCAGGTTTGCCGTCACTAAATGATGTGGTCAGGTGATGTTGCATTTTATGACCTCATTGTTTAGCAATGGTCATCATTTATTTGTATCCCACCTTTATTATTTTATAAACATCTCAAGGCAGCTAATATATTTATTTTCCCCTGTGTGGTAGGTTGGGCTGCAAGACAGTGACTGGCCCATGGTCACCCTGCTGGCTTTCATGGCTTAGGTAGGATTAGAACTTACTACTTCCCAGTTGGTAGGCTGTTACCTTAACCACAAGACCAAATTGGCTCAATACTATTCCATTTGCCATCACAACCCAAGATCTATATCATCACATGATTGATATCATCATTTTTGTAAAGATATTATGGAACACTCTGCTTCTTGACAAATAATAGATCTTTGTTTTATGTGACTTGGACACACAGTGCAGGAATAAACAACAGAAAATGAAAGTACAGCCTCTGAATTCACATTGGAGGACCAGGAAGAAGAGATGAACACTATGAGGAACACTATGGCTGCCAAGTACCCCCAAGAATTGACACTGTCATTCTCTCAGGATCTTTCTAGCGGAACTCTTTACAACTTGATCAATATATAAAGAAACAGACTGTGCAAAATAAGACCACAATTTTCTTTATATATTCATATTTAGCTTCTTTTACTGAAATTTTTATTTACATGATTTTATTAATCCTTTGTAACTGTACACATTCTGGTTTAATAGATCACAGCATTGGGGAACAATATGCAATAGTTATTTCCCTGTGAAACTATAATTACAGTTCACGAAAATATTACCAAAGCAGAAGAGACACCTTTTACTATCTACCATGGGATGTATTCTCGTCATTTATTCAGCTGGAGATACTTCCGGAGTCTGATTAGTCACTGAGATAAATAGTGGAATATTCTGTTAAATCACACACATTAATCTAGATGCAGAAAACAAGGCATTACACTGAAAAGATCCCTCTCTTGTTGTATACAAAATTTTACTGAGCAGCTTTAATAAATCTCTATTCAAGTTTTTTTTTAAAAAAAGAACTCAAACTAACCAGTGTTTATGATTGCCCAACAAAGCTGACCAGAGACATTAATCATTTTTTTCCCTTTTTAATCATTCCTTCATGTCTTAATTTATGAATAAGCAAGAATATCCTTCACTGGAAGCACATGAGGAGTCTTCTTTGGCTCATGTTTCGTTTATGTCTCCCATTTGGGCTGTATCTGTACAGTGCAATTTGCTGGGGATATATGTCATGAATGTATACATCTCATTCCCCTGAGGCAAAGCTATACATCTCTGTGCATCTGTACACACAGGCATATACAGACAAAAAAGGGGGGGTCTCATTGCAAGAGCAGACCTACGTAAGGAGCAGAAAGGGACATGCATGCATCCTTTATGTCTTTAATAAAGCTGCACAATTATGAAAACCTTGAAAAGTACGGTCATGAATAAATACGGAGAAAGCTAGTACGAAGTGCTGTTTGTTGTGGTCTGGAGTAAGGCATGAGGCTTGCAGGTAAAAATTCCCAAGTTGTCAGGACCAGTGACAACAGAGGGAAAGATACAGCCATTAAGTATTCTTTGAACTCCATGAAGAAGATACAGTTTTCTACAGATTCAGCTGACGGTGAAATGCTGCATTCTACCTTTAGTACAAAGAGCTCAAAAAGTGCAAAAGATTCTCGGTGCTTTCCCTGCTGAGAGAATCTTTCCTTTAGAGTCTGGAACAGGCAATCTCTGCGATCTCTTGCAATGTCCTGAGTTTGCAAAAATGCAATCCTTGCTCCATTTAGACCTAGGAAAGAAGTTCCTTCCAAAGAAACATGCACGGTGCTTCGGTTAGTGTCCGCCAGGAAAATGCAATGTCCCCAGGTGAGGGCAGCAACAACAGCAGGCAAAGGAGAGGTGTCTGGGGATTAACATTTTCTTTTTCAGGCCGATCATCTTCTTCGCTTCAACTGTGTCTCTTTCATCTCGCAGGTTTTTGTTCATCTCTCTGCTCCAGAGGCAAGTAAGACAGAGACAAGTGTTATGGCCGCAGCATTCACATTTGCCTTTTCTCTATATCCAAATTTAGCTAACTGCCATGCTAGTGACATAACATATTCATAGCGTCCCCCAGCCGTTGCTGAAGTAATCTAAACCCTGTTCAGATGACGGTTGCTTTGGCAAAATGGTGGTTGCACAGCCCTCAGAGATGTTGTAAGTCACTAGTGCAGAAATGACCTGACTTCCCTATTGATTTGCTCGAGCTTCCATAATTTCCAGTCACATTTTGAAGGCACCAGATTGTAGAAGATTTTGTAAACAGGGACGATCATTAGCAACTCTTAAGCTGCATTTCAATTACCTGCTGATTTGTGATTTACTTACCAGTGATTTATGTGATTAATCAAAGGTTCTGAATTTGCAAAATGCGCTGAATCATAAACTAACAACACTGGGCTTTAATAGCAAGCTAACTTGTGAATTGGTTTGTTGTATGAATACAGCCTTAGCAGGCAGAGAGGACAAGGAAAGTAAGAGTCTATTTTTTGTACAATCACAAAAGCTAGTTTAATCATTTTTTGGCACCTGGATTGTTTTAATGAACTATTCCAGAGAACAGTTGCCTATGTTAGGTAGCCATCATATGGGATCAACCCAATTTCAACTTGTCAAGAAGATTCTGAGTTCAAATTTCACATTTCAGCAATGAACCAACAAATATTTGACTGTGGTTAATTCATGATCAAATATGCAAATTAAATCATTAACATAACTCATTGTGTTATTATTCTGAATACAAAATAGCTTATTCTGAGCTCTATTGTAAAAGAAATGAAAGGGGAAAAATCAATATTATTTTGTTTGTCTGCATGACAGCATTCTGTTTCTTCTGTACACCATGATCAAAATAAACCTTGAATAACGTTATCTATAAATGAAATAACTCTATTCTGTTGTAGGCCTCTCAACACTCAAAAAACTGTTTCCTCTTAACTTCAATTTAGGATTGTATTGTTCCTTTCCATAAAATTGTATCTCTAAGGGTAAAGTCTGGGGTTTCACAAGCATCGTTGTGCGAATTAATCCTAGCTAGATATAAATAGAAAGCCCTACTTTCCATTTTTCCCTCCTGTATGTAATTCAGTCACAAGCTCCCAATTACAAAAGTCCATTTCTCTTCCCCTTTGTAACCTGTCATTTAATCTTCTACTATCATATAATTTTAGGACTCCTTAAAGAGGTCCACCTTTTATAGTTGCTTTATTTGAGTATTTTCCAAGTAACAGAACAGACATAGATGCCTTCCAGAGAGTCTTCTGGATGTCTTTCTCACCTGAGGAGCTCCAATTGACGCAAGAGGCTTTGTTTTTCTTTCTGCATATTCTTAGAGGCTTGAAATATATCTCTGGGGTAGAAGCAGGAAAAGAGGGCTTCATGTATTGTGAACTCATATTTTATTCTTTGGCAAACATTAATATTGCTTAATACTTACTAGTGCTACACTTTCAGCCAGTAATTGTACAGGGAGGACGGTCTAAATAAATTGACGCTAACTAGGTCCCTCTACTCTAGTCCACACATTGCACAATGGCACATTGTGGCTTGTGTGTTTTTGATTTAATTCCATGTATGAATCAAGCCATGGTCATTTGCAAACTGTTATTTATGATTTACAGTTATGAGTAAACTCTCCTATTTTGCCTTATTGAACACAGTTAAAATTAACAATGGTTAAATACATGGTATATGTTAATGACCTAACAGATTTATAGACCTAGCTGCCTTTTCTCAAAATGTAGCAAAGGCCAAAATACATATGTTCTTCTTACACCCGCTTCTTTCCTACCAATGGCTATGTGTATGTGCAAGGCATAGTTTGGCCCTAAGGATATAGGCTAAGTGACATATATGTTTAACTGAGCACCCCAAAACAGCTTTTAAGTATTTTTATTTTTGAAATGGCCATCTCATCTAGAACTCTGTAGCTACAGATACCGGGTAGTAATTGTTTTTCAACAATTGTGAATTTTAACCCTCCAAATATGTTGGATTTAAACTCCCATCATCCCTGACAGCATAGGCCATTTGTGATTTAATACTCAACATGTTTGAAGCAGACCACATCAGAGGAATTTGCAAGAAATTGTTGCATAGATAACAGGCCCATTCTCTAATCTCCAGTAACTATGGAAAGCAGGTTATGGTCAGTTAAGCATTAGCAAATAAATTATTCACTCCTTGGTAGTGCACAGTAACTGGTCACCCAATGGTAGCAATGATTCTCAAATGACATCATACTTTTCCAAACATTAAAGCAACTGAGTTCTGTGGAGATAATTGGTAGTACTTGTTTTATTCCAGGACTGTTATGCCCTGTGGGTTTTGACAATGGAAGGATTTGTGTTTAAATGCTGGAATGTTTGTTATCCAAGCTAATTCCTTCATAAAGCTTCCAGAAAACTTAAATGGAAAAAGGCTTACATCATTAGTTTATCTCAAGGGAAAGAAAGATACTGTCTCCTCTGCCTTGAGATTTGTAAATGTTGCTGTAACCAAAACGAAATGCCACAAGATGTTCATCCTTAAAGAGGCATAAGTGTGCAGCAGCCACATACAATAGCATTGCTTTTCTAAAATTTATATTCTCACTAGATGAAGCTGTTCTGTATCTTGCTGTGTCCCCTGGTCATACCTGTTCTTCTGTTCCTGCTCTACCTGGGCTTCCTTCTGTAATTCTTGCAACCGACTTTGCGCAGCTTCTAGATCCCATTTGGTCCTCTCCAGCTGATCCAGGAGATTTTCGCTCAGAATTCGCAATCTCTCATTTTCTACTCGCATTTCTAGCTGCTCAGAGTTCTGGCATTGTAACCGATGTTCTAACTAAATACAGATATTTTATAAAATACAGTTAAAGAACCAAGAAGTCTGAAAGAAATCTTGGATTGTAATAAGAACATTTAAAGTAAAAATTTGTTAATCAAAAATGAATCGTGCAATGAAACCATACCAACGTACCGAGTACCTAGTTAGTAGCAGTATTAATAGATATGAAAATATGACAAGATTGGCAACTGTTGCAACCAATATTTGCTATTTAGGAAGCACAAAATTAGTAACAGTTCCTGACGTTGATTATGATTTGGTCCATGAACCTCATGGAAATACGGATAGATCTCAGCTAGTAATGGCACCAGAATTGCCATCACTAAACAACACAGTCATAAGGCATGATGTCACAAGACTCCACCACTTAGTGACAGCAATCCCAGCATTCCTGATTGCCATTAT
>JANHZU010001931.1:180728-193186 GCA_032468055.1 Acrochordus granulatus
ATGCTCAGCCTTCCTTATGGTCCAGCTCTCATAGCCATACATTACGACTGGGAAAACCATAGCCTTGACTATGCGGATCTTTGTCAGCAAGGGGATGCCTCTGCTTTTAAAGATTCTGTTTAGGTTTGCTATTCTCCCAAAGAGCAAGATTCTTTTAATGTCATAGCTGCAGTCAGTACCTGCAGTGATCTTGGAACCCAAGGAAATAAAATCTGCCACTGCTTCCATTTCTTCCCCTTCTACTTGCTTGGAAGTGATGGGACCGGTTACCATGATCTTAGTTTTTTTAACATTGAGTTTCAAACTAGCTTTTGCACTTTCCTCTTTCACCCTCATCAAGAGAGTCTTTAGTTCCTCTTCACTTTCTGCCATTAGAGTGGTATTGCTGAGATTGTTGATATTTCTCCCAGCAATCTTAATTCCAGCTGGTGATTCATCCAGCCCAGCATTTCTCATGATGTAACTGGGAATTCAAGATCCTGGACTTTAACATCCTTAATTCTAAATGAATTGTACTGCCCCAGACAGACCTGGTGTGCAACTTGGGGGTTCTCCTGGACTTGTGACTCCTGCTCAAGGAGCAGCTGATAATCATGATTAGGAGATCCTTTGCACAACTTCATGTTGTGCACCAGTTGCACTGTCTCCTGGACCAGGAGTCTCTGTGCTCGGTCACTCATGCCCTAATCATTTCACATCTGGATACTGCAATGCACTCTACATTGGGCTACTCTTGAAGAACATTTGAAAGCTTCAGCTGGCACAGAATGCAGCAGTGAGGACTATTTTTGGGACTCCTAGGGTAGCCCATGTTACTCTATTGTTCCACAAGTTGTACTGGTTGCCAGTCTGCTTCCAGGTGCAATTCAAGGTGTTGGTTCTTATCTTTAAAGACCTTCATGGCATGGGTCCAGGTTATCAGCAGAACCATCTCACCCCAAAGGGAATGGCCCACCCTACCACAGCTGGCAGAAGAGGCATGCTGAAGACTCATTACTCAAGAAGTTCCAGCTGGTGGGATCTAGGAGAAGAACATTATCCACCATAGCTCCTTCCCTTTGGAACACCTTGCCCCCCAAAGTGCCTTCCTGGCCTTTAAGAAGGCCTTGAAGACCTAGCTTTGCCCCTTGGCTTGGGTTCCTAAGGGAGGGATGTCATCATGGAAATGGCTAATGGATTAAGTTGCCTTATCTCCTCCATGTGCATTGCTCTTCTCCTCCCTATTTAGTTTAAATTTTAATTTATAGATCAATTTTAACCTTGTTATTAATATTGTTTTTATTGTTAAGTATTGTAAGCTGCCAAGAGTCACTTTTTGTGTGACTGTGACATAAAGTTAAATAAATAAATTCTTTGGCATTGCCCTTCTTTGGAACTGGAATGTAAACTGACTTTTTCCAATCCTGTGACCAGTGGTGAGTTTTCCAAATTTGCTGGTATCTTGAGTGCAGCACTTTCACAGCATCATCTTTTAGGATTTTAAATAGTTCAGCTGGAATACCATTACCTTCGCTAGTTTTGTTGTTAGTAATGCTTCCTAAGGCCCACTTGACTTCACACTCCAGATATCCAGCTCTAGGTTAACCACCACACCATCATGGTTATCAGGGGCATTTTGGTCTTTCTTGCATAAATCTCCTGTATATTCTTGCCATCTCTTCTTAATATTTTCTGCTTCTGTTAGGTCTGTACCATTTTTGTCCTTTATAATGCCCATTTTACACAAACAATCACTTGAAATCCCCAATTTTCTTGAAGAGATCTCTAATCTTTCACTGTCTATTGTCTTCCTCTATTTCTTTTCATTGTTCATTTAAGAAGACTTCTTATCTCTCCTTGCTATTCTCTGGAAATCTGCATTCAGTTGATTATATAATTCCCTTTCTCTCTTGCTTCCTTCTTTCCTCGGCTATTTGTAAAGCTTCATCACACAGTCACTTTGCTTTCGTGCATTTGTTTCTTTGGGATGACTTTAGTAACTACCTCCTGTACAGTGTTACAAACCTCTGTCCATATTTCTTTAGGCACTCTATGTACCAGATCTAATCCTCTAAATCTATTAATTAACTCTACTGTATATTTGTAGGGGATATGATTGAGGTCATACCTGAATGGCCGAGTGGTTTTTCCTACATTCTTCAATTTCAGCCTAAATTTTGCAATAAGAAGCTCATGATCTGAGCCACAGTCAGCTCCAGGTCCTGTTTTTACTGACTATATAGAGTTTCTCCATCTTTGGCTGCAAATAATATAACCAATCCGATTTCGGTATTGACCATGTATAGAATACCCTCTTGGGTTGTTGGAAAAGTTTATTTGTTCTGATCAGCTTGTTCTCTTCACAAAATTCTGTTAGCCTTTGCCCTACTTCATTTTGTATTCCAAGGCCAAACTTGCCTGTTATTGTGGTTAACTTTTGACTTCCTACTTTAGTAATCTCTAAAGTAGGACTTCCTACTTTTACAATCCTCTATGATGAAAAGGACATCTTTTGGTCCTTTTTTTCATCTATGATGAAAAAGACATCATTTTTGGTGTGAGTTCTAGAAGATATTGTAGAGCTTCATAGAACCAGTCAACTTCAGCCTCTTCGGCATCAGTGGTTGTAGCATAGACTTGGATTACTGTGTTGTTGAATGGTTTGCCTTGGATTCGAACCAAGATCATTTTGGAGTCTGTATCCCAGTATTGCTTTTCCCACTCTTTTATTGAGTATGATGGCTATTCCATTTCTTCTAAGGGATTCTTTTTCACAATAGTAGATATGATGGTAATCTGCATTAAATTCACCCATTCCAATCCATTTTAGTTCATTGATTCCCAAGATGTTGATGTTCAATCTTGCCATCTCATGTTTGACCACATCCAGATTACCTTGATTCATAGATCTTACATTCTGGGTTCCTATGCAATATTGTTCTTTATAGCACTGCACCTCCCTTTCATCTCCAGTCAAATCCACAACCGAGTTTCCTTTTGGCTTTGGTCCAGCCACTTCACTTTTTCTGGAACTATTTGTAATTCCTTCTGATCTGAGAAGCTCAGCTCCTGGTGTCCTATCTTTTAGCCTTTTGTTACTGTCCATGGGGTTTTCTTGGCAAGGATACTGGAGAGGCTTGCCATTTCCTTCTCCAGTAGAGTCCTGTAGCCCATTTTTCACTAGATGTCCAGGAACAACAACATCTAGTTGGTTGTTAACCCAGGCAACAACCGATCTAGTGTGGATTTCTGTAAATTACATCTTATATTTTTATGGGAGGGAGACACTCTTTGTCTGGCTCCTCTGATGAGATCTGTCCAGTATGGTTGAACCTCTGGCATAGCTCTCATCTACTTTGGAGCATATAAGCCCCCAACTACAGCAAGGTGGTGCCTCAGTGGGTAAATTGATCCAGCAGTGGTTCTGAGGCCATGCACAGAGAGCACCCCCATTGTGTGGGGATATGGGTCCCCACAGTTAGGAGATAAATCAGGTTAAAATCGAGAAGAGAGAGTAGTTATTGCTTCTTGGGGGGGGGGTTAGACCAATTATCCTGAGACGACTTGCTTTTCCAAAGTTGTAAAATCTTGGAGCTGCAATTAGATCCTCTAGTTATAACATTGTGATTTGGAGGTACTTTTCACAATTGCTGCAATTGTTTCTCCTATATATTGTTGTGTAGGTGAGCATTTGCCACCAATTACTTTTGGTTTCATGCAGTGCCAGATTAAAGCAGGGATGGGGGACTTCCCTGGCTTCTGCAGCACACAACAGTAAATGTCAAAGTGATGTGTAATTACATATTCATGCAAAGACCACAGCTGCAGAAGCCAGAGAAGTCCCCCATCCCTGCTTTAATCTAGCACTGCATGAAACCAAAATTCTTTGTATGAATATGTAATTACACATCACTTTGACATTTACTGTTGTGTGCTGCAGTCATCCCATATGTATCATTTCCCCCTTTCCCCATCCCCCCATAAGTGTCCATGCACTAATTTTCCATTTTATTTTCCACAGGAAAATTAAAGCATAATTTGGTGATTACTCATGAATATTAATAAAAGATATAGTTTCACAAATATATTCTAAAAGCCATGAAGTCTAGAAAAATGCAGTTGTCCTCTGAAATCTTTGCTACTGATACTGGGTTGCATTAACTAGAACTTTCTGTTGATAAGCAAGAGCAACTTTCAGAGTCTACTATCTTTCGATTGCAAGGCAATGGGTAATTTCATCATTTCAGTGTTATGTTGTCAGCTTGTTACCCTTGCTCCATTCTACTATTTTGCTAGCCCTTGAGGTCAACAAGAAGACCAGAATGCTGAAGATGAGGCCGAGCCTTATCAGACCTTAGAAAGGTGTGCCTATCTCAGCTTGAAATGATTAGGAAATGTAATATGCCTTTGAGCCCCACCCCTCACTGATTTTCACCTTTATGTAATGAAAGTGAAAACACTGCCAACACCAGTACAGCTAAGACAATTCAGCAATGCTTGCAGGATCTGCTGCTTTTGTCAGAATGAGGAAAGCAGTATTTAGCATGCTGCAAACTCTTTGGGGCATATGCAACACATTTACATGCTGATAGAAAAGAATGGGGCTTGTATGCTGATCCTGCTTTTGTCAGTCTCATTGCTCCTGTCCCATGAATACGATGGGAGAACTTAAGCCTCTCTTATGCATGAGACATGAGGATCAAGCTAAGGACACACAGCATGATTGTATTGTTAGGTACAGGTGAAGAAAGGCCTTGAAGCTAAAGAAGGAAATATAGCACAGGTATTTTATTAGTTCCAACCCCACTCTGTATTTTATTCAGACCCTAATAACTTGGATTGTGGCCTTAATGTGGTTCAGGAAAATGAATGTAACAACTGACAACTTTCAGAAAGTAAACCAGATATTGTTTAGCAGCTTAAACCAAAGGAGGAGAATATCCCTTCCTCAAAATACTTGTTGTAAAATCAGTCTATGAAATATTTTGTTCTGGTAAAGAAATGGGTAGTTGCAAACATTTCTTACTACAGTAATGTAAAGCATGCCTTTTAAAAACTTTCTGATAGAATTGTCCTCCAGCCAATCTGTGCAACTCCAGGATCAACATTAAGGAAACTGAATTAAGATTGAAACGCATCTATATTTGCCCCTTCCCCAATTTACCTATCTATGGAGAGGAACCTAGGCTTTTTTCATAAGTAAGCATCATCTTGCATCTTCCTAGGTTCTGCCAAAGCCATTTTTCTCAAGCAGTTAGTTTTTCCTCACTGCAATAAAGAGTCCCTGAAAATACAAGATCCCAAATGAAATAAAGCAAAGGGTTCCCGAAGCTCATATTATTATTAAATTAGATACATTTCAGTGTATCTAAAAAGGCTGGTTCACAAATCATCCCCATTAGGATACTTTTGAAGTTACATCTAACTCTGTCACCTGCCACTGAAATCTACACTACAGGCAGATCTTAATTGTCTCCTCACACTTGATACATTAAGGGGTGATGTTGAGAAATGTGGGAGTTTTAAGTTAGTGTAAGTTTAGTGTCCATACTTAATGTGAGAACTCTACCAATTGTGATTTATTCAATGCACCAAGGTTGGCAAGCAGCATATGGATCCAGTTTATATGAAAGTTGGTTTTGCAGATGTTTTCTTTGTTCTGTTGATGAAAACATGTATGTCACTTTGAAACTTGAATGGGTTTCTGGAATCAGAATATTCTTCTCTTATCTTCAGCATCAAAGTTAGGATGATGCAAGAGCTTATTTAGACATGCTGTTGTTTCTAAATGTTTTCTTCCATATAGCATTCTTTGTTTTGCCACAATTTAATCACACATAAAAAATTCCTTATATTGAATCTGACCATCAGTCAAATGGCCATAGCTTTCCAAGATTTCAATAAGCTATTTCACAACCCTATCTAGAAATGATATTGGGAATTAAACATGAATATGTTGCATCCCCATTATAAGCACCTCACAGTTTTCCTGTGCTACCACCCTCACTCCTGATAAATTGAAAAAGTCTAGCATTGAAAAGAGGATGGATCCATACCTGGCTCAGATGGAATTCTTGCATTTATTCTTTGATCTTCATGGCTAATGCAAACTCAGGAGTAACATTACAATAGTGACTTGATGAGGAATCTAGTGAAGCTGACTAACAACTTGTGGCAATAAGTCTAGTGAGTGACTGTGTAGTAAGAGCAACTGTGAGAATAATGTAAGACTGCAGATCACACAAGGCATCTTGGAACCACTCCATTCTACCTTTTAAAGTTTGCTTCTTGCCATCTGGATCAAGTACACTTGACTTTTAGAAAGTATTGGCTGACTGCAGTTATGAACAGGAAGCATGAGTAAATTCAAATCCACAATTCAGTTCAATAGGTTTAGAAAGTATTTTATTAGAGAGATGTTTTAAAAGAATAAATACTTAGCACATTTTCAACAAAATACACAGAAGGAAGAAACTGAGGGTATGGATAATGCAAAGCATGAAGAAAATTAACTTTCATGAATGACAGAATGCTTGATTAGTTTTCCTCGCTACATGTTGCTTCTCTAATGCAACAAAAATACAGACTTTAGTAACAAGTGCTAAAAATGAGCTATTGTAATTTGACCAACAGCATCAGATCATAATAATCTCCCACTCCAAAACAATACACAGTTCTTGTGTTCAAATGATTTTTTTTCTTACAGAATGTATTTTTGCAAAGATATTTGGCATGTTGGATTTCCTATGGCTTACAGAAGGGCAAGGTAAATCAATTATTTCTCACAGTGATTAGTTCAGCCTTAGTATTGTCTATAATTTAGAAGCTATTACAGAATTCAAGACAGCTTGACAGACTGTGAATAGCAGAGGAATGCAGGTAATCCTTGTCTTACAACCATTTGTTTAGTGACCATTCAAAGTTACAGTGTCACTGAAAAAAGTGACTTACAATCAGTTCTCATACTTACAACCATCACAGCATCCTCACAGACACATGATCAAAATGCGGCCACTTTGCAACTGGCATGTATTTACAATGTTTGCAGCATCCTAGAGTTGTGTGATCACCACTGGCAATCTTTTCAGCTGGCTTCTGACAAGCAAAGTCAATGGGGGAAGCCAGATTTACTTAAGTGAGTGATTCACTTAACAACTGCAATGATTTGCTTTATAACTGTGGCAAGATGATCATAAAAAACGGGCACAATTTACTTCACATTTGTCTTGCTTAGCAGTAGAAATTCTAGTCCCAATTGTGGTCATAAGTCCAGGACCATCTATAGGTGCCATAAAGATGACAGAAGTAGAAGCTGAGAATTGATTGGCATACTAAAACAAGCCATTGTGGAATCCTGAACTATTCAATTTATCAAGTCAAGGTTCTCTTCCATCAGCTTCTGATGTAATCAGATGCTGCTTTTCAATTTGAGTAAATATCTATCTGCCAAATCAAACAAGGTGATGTAAGTTATCTGTTTTTGTTCAAAAGAGTTTCACACACCAAATTCCTTTCTTAAAAAAGGGAACTGGAAGTGGGCTGGTTGACTTCACCTTATGAATATTTTGTTGCTTCTAGCTTCGATTTGTTTTATTATTATTGAAATTATTATTGAAGATGAAATCAATTTGGAGCAGTACCTCTGAACCCATTTTTAGTTCTAGATTTTTTTAAAAAAAATCTCTCTAGTTCTAGATTTTTTTAAAAAAAATCTCTCTTTGTGTGTTTACTATCAAATTCCAGCACATATTGTAATACTAGTTTTTGGCACTAACATTTGAACTTAAGCTTTAACACATACATATAAAATTAAAATCAATTTGATGTTGTGTTTTATAAAAACAACTTCTTCGAAAATTCTGTTTATTCTCAACCTGGTAAGATAGATAGCTAAAAAGAAGAGTCTCTAAATTACAATACAGTAGATTAGCAACACATAGAATCCCAGCATTACAATAACTGCATTTGAAGCAGTAGCAGTTTACAGGGTTTTTTTAAAAAAAAGTTATATAATTGTGCAATACATTTCAAAATAGAGTACAGTATTGAATAACTTAGTGGTTATAGATATGGAAACACTGGCACATTTTCATCTAAGGGACAACAAGTGATATTTTACATTACAGTTGTACTGTAAGGGGGGAAAAACCCTGATGCCTCTTGGAGATTGGTACAGTATATCAAAAGCAAAATCATACTTTTCCAGCTATTTCACAATACAAGACTTTTTTTCCTCTAATGGAAGTTACTTTGCAGAATAAGCAGAAATTGCATGCTGAACAAGGAGAAGTAACTGGGCATTGTTGTCTTTTATATGGGAGAGCCGAGGTGATGGGATGTCTCACCTGTGTTAAGATACTTATTCCCTCCCCAACAGATTTTTTACAAGGGGTCATTTGCCCACACCTTTTCTCTTAGAGATATTGCTACTAGATGAGGGACACAGAAGCAGCGAGGAAACTATTTAATTTTGCATATCTTCATTTATTTTACATCCCTCTTGTAACTATATAAAAGGAGAGTAGAGAGTATGTGTTTCTGTATGTGACAACTCTGTTCAAAGTAATTTTAACAACATTTCTTCCTCCAAAGAAAATTTCTATCTTTGGGCCAGGGTCCTCATTTTAATGTTAGTGAAGAGGGATAGGACATCTCTTTTCCTCTGCACTAAGAGCTGGTGATTGCTATGCCTATTCATCCAAACAAAGTTAACATGGAAGAAATTATCAACATTCAGTAGTGATCTCAGGAACTGGATTCTGTGGAGATGCTCTGAATATTTTGCGATTTGCTAACATTGCTCATATTAAATGTTTGCAGAGAAAGCAGCGCACTATTGCCACCCTAAAAATTTACGTAACATATAAGAGAACCACTATCCATTGCCAAAAATTGACCACTCCCATCCTGCTGGGTTGCAAAGTGTTTATTCTTCATAGCTCCACTTCTCCCAATGATGTGTAAAGGAAATACTGGTGTGGAGATAAAAAGCAGGTTCTTGTGCCAAGTGAGTAGATAGCAAAGGAATTTTTTTCTGGCACTGAGCCTATTTTTATAAAATCACTTCATTCCCAAAAGATTTTTAATATTTGCCCCAGAAATTGTACAGATGAAGTATTGCTAGAAATGCTGATAGTGGCCATTTAACTCCTTGGTATTTTGCTCCCAGCTTCTTTTCCAGGAGCAATGCTATTGTCCTGGTTACAATCACTTTTTTAATCATCCTTTTTTCAGAAAAAAAGTTAAAGCATGTGTATTTCATGGACTTTGCCGCTTATAGCCACTTATTGCTCATAACATATAAACACAAGTCTGTTGCAGTTTACTAAGAGCATAAATACATTGTATAATAAAGGATTTCTACCAGATTTATCTCTTATTTTCTGGTGGCATTTAAAATTCTGTTGCTATTAACTTATTTGTAAGAAATCTTTCTCTCTCTCCCTCTCCTTCCAACCACTGTTTTCTTTGGCATTTGATTGTTCTGTACTAGGAGAGAAACAGAAATGTGGTTAAAGTGCAAAGAAAACCAAATTTTATTTTTTCCAAAACAAACGTACCCACATTTTTATTCCTGAAGCATCAAACACTTCAATCTGTTATAATACAAAATGAAAACAGGCACTATATGTGATCTCACATGCAGAGACTAGAAATGTGCCAAAATCACTATACAAATGCAGCACCTGCTTTCTGCCATCACAATATGCACCATGCTAGATATACTGTTAATAGAAAGAAAGCAACAGCTGTGAAACATGAGATAAAATTGGAGCTAGTGATTATTAACAATAGACACAAGATAGTTAGTAAGGGGCTATAGGGAAAGGATTATGCATAAACCAAAGTGCTTTAACTTGTCACATGTATTGCAATGGGCAACTGCTGTAAAGCCAGCTTATGAAAGAAATGGATAATATATACCAAATACCCTTCTGGGCCTTTGTATCAAGGAAAAAATACACCTATGTTAATCTACTGACATAATTTTTTTTCACAGCAACTGATGAAACTAGATTCATCATGAAGACTGAAATAAGTACATTCAATTTTGTTCAAAAGAGTGCCAGTTTGGTCTAGAGGTTAATGTACAAGGCTAGAAACCAGGATAATTTGAGTTCCACCTTAGGCAGGAAAACCAGGTGGGTGATTTTGAGCCAGTCACTCTCCCTCAGCCCACAACATCAGGCTAGTCAGTTGTTGCAACCAAGAACTCTTGATTTAAAAAAAAAAAAAAAAAGCTGACCCTGCACTTGTGGAAAAATGATAGGAAGGAAAAAAAATCAACTTTGTTCAACTGATTTACAAGCCAACTTTGGTCCTCCTGTTTATAATATAACTCTCAAAACCTGCAATTCTATTATCTTCTTTGGGGCCTTCGATTTCAAACCCTGCTTATTTCCACCTCACTGCAAGACAATTAACTTCTACAATTCCATTGAGCACTCAACAACTTCCCAAAGGAGCCACATTCACCACTGACACAAGTGGATATGGATCCCACAAACCAACTTAAATCCATTTAGATCAGAGTAGATTTTGATTCTGGATTTTCAGAACTTTGTATTCCTTTGCAATTGGAATCAAAATCCTTTTTCTACTTTCTCAAATGATCAACTAATCCGGTTACTCACAAACCATTTCAAAACATACATTGCACTAACTTAGCAGTTGCTTCCATCTACTCTTCTTGACATCCTTCTGTAACTGAACAAGATTTAAGAAAATTAAATTACTGGGAAGCAGGAAAAAAAGTGCATCCAAAAAGACAGGATTTAAATACACACTGCAAAACCTCTAACTGTTTCTCTTTTTTCCCAGAACAGAAGTTCTTAGAAGGTGGCAGGCCAGTGAATCCAGATAGCATAAACTGTAAAGGTTTTACAGTTCTGCATTCCATATATACAATATGGAAGCATCCACCCAAATTCACCAGAAAGCATGGGATGGGAATTATAAAGTGTCTCTAGTGAGAGCTGAAAATTTAGAACTGCATTTGGTTTAAGAGCTGATTTGGTAGCTCTTGCTGGCCTGCCTTCTACTGCATCATATTACAGAAAAGGATTATTCCAGAGAACTCAAGTCTTTAAGAACAAAAACATATTACAATATTGATTTAAAGCAAAGAGGGATTAGAAATAAAGAAAAAATAGTGTCCCGATGATGTTCCAATCTTCTTATTATAGACAGTTCAAAATTTCACCTCCAGGAGGTGCTCGGATTGATTTTTTCCAGTTCAGCCCAAATATCAACCATTTTTGCTGCAGTTATTTATACCATTATCTCCTCCAAAGTATGCAACACCCAACACATTTTGGTTGGTACTGACAAGATGCCAGTCACCTGCTTGGTTGGTACAATGGCCTATTTTGTTATCAATGCCTCATCTGAAGGAGGAGGGGAATCCCACTGTGATTGTTAAAGAGTCCCCATTAGGAAACTCCTGAAATGTAGTCACTGCCCACCCTCTTTTTCCCAACCAAATTCTGATGATTGTATTAGAAGAGCTGAAGGCTCTCTTGGGTGCAGCTAGCTGGTGGATGTCTCATCTGCAGCCCTTCCGATGGGAAGATAGAGGCCTGCAGGTCCACGTTGATGCAGAACAGACCTAGCATCAGCTGGCGTTGGTATTCTTCCCATTTTGTCATAACGTCTGCTAGTGAGAGGCTGTTCCTTAGCCATCTTGGCAATGCTTCTCCATAGGCAGTACACAAAGGGAGAGGAAAACTCTGTGTTTTTCGGAGTTCCAGGTGGTAGTACAGCCTGAGAAAGAGAGAGAATTAAAGTTTGCCATGTTATTTTGGGAAACATGTAAAAAACTTGGGTTTCCAGTGTTTACATAGAAATAAAAATGGAAGGGAGATGGAGAAGGCAACAGAAAGAATAGGGGAAAGATGTAATACACATCCCACTGAAACTGCCCCTTAGCATCATGTAATCACACAAAAATGTCAGCAGGATAAGCTAGGGTTGGAGAGAGGTGAAAAGTGAACAACTGAATATTTTTCCCTGAGGACCTGGCTACTGCTATCCTCTGGCTGTCCTGGTCCTGCTTTCCATTAGGAGAAAGTGCCACTTCAGCTGCATTAACATTAGAAGAAACTTTAGGCTTCCAGAGTCCTCAGATACGTGATCATCAAACTTCTAAGTTTCCTGAGCCTGAGAAAGGGAGTCAGGTGTACAGGTGAGAATCTGGTAAGCTCATAGAATAAATGTATCTGGGAAAGAGACTCTTCACTCATAAAGTGGATTCAGATTTCCCAATAATGCTATCAACCAAGGACTTGACAAAGATGTGCATCTTCAGCTGAAATTATTATCATTATTTGTCGAGTGATAAACCTAACAGTAACTTTAACACTGGGGTAGGGGAACTGTGCATATCCCCTAAATGGTACTGAATTACAACTCCTAGTATCTCTCTGATTGATCATGCTGTTTTGGGAATATGGAGACTCTCATTTCTAAGTATCTGGAGA
>JANHZU010001931.1:200728-219421 GCA_032468055.1 Acrochordus granulatus
GATGGGTGTGAGCTTGGGAAGACTCCGGGAGGCAGTGCAGGACAGGGAGGCCTGGCGTAATGTAGTCCATGGGGTCGTGAAGAGTCGGACATGACTGTGCGACTGAATAACAACAAAGCAGAGAAAGGGTTGTGTCTAAATTCTTTCTCCATAGAGAAGAGATGGAAAACCAGATGCTGTTTTTTTTACTGGCATGTTACTAGAATTTCTGGGATTTATAGGTCAGGAAAATACAGAGATTACATTATGGCCTTCAGCTGACCTATTATTAGAATGGTTGTTGGTTTTATGGTTTTTATCAGTATAATTGATTTTGGCCTTTTTTTGTGTACTGCCCTGTATTTTAAAGAAGAATGGTTTAAACATATTTTTGAATAAACCATACAGCAAAAAGTGCTGTATTTTTCCACAGCTTTCATTCATTTCAAGAAAGTCGATCCACATTTCATTGGATTTGACCAGTAACATTCTCTATTGTAGCTCCATGCACAAACATAAAATCTGCAAATTCCTACCATTCAAAAAATAAAATTTTCCTTTGAACAAATCTTGATTTGTGTAAGAGAATATAAAACATTTGATTCACATTCTTTAATAATTCAGAATAGAAAAGGAACTAAGCTTCAATTAAATAAAATATTAGTATTGGTAATTCACCTTGTAATAATTTGAGTGATCTCCTTCTTCCATCCTGCTTAGTGGGAAAGTTTTTATTTTTGAAATTTGAGCACTTGCATCCTTAATTCAGACGTCACTTTCATTAAAAAGTACTGCACGTTTTGCATGCTTTTCACACAGCAACAGGCTCCCCCTTTTTAATGCTCCAAGAGAAGCAGATGGAAAGGAAAACACATCTGACATAAGATTCACTCTTGCTACGGAATGCAAAACTATTTAAGAACTTACCATTCTTTTTCAAAAAGTGAAGGGCATCCTTGTAGCCCTGCTTGCACATCTCCTGTAAAACCTGCAGAGAGATAAAATGAAGCGTGTTATTTTAGCTCTAAGACATCTAAACACTGCACTACTAGCACACCCATGCCAAATGGACTTCAGAAGGGGAAGGAAATCATGTCTCAAATCCCAGTTCCAGCTGATACAGCCCCTGGCAGTAAGAGGGACCTTCAATGGAGACCTCTGCATCAGGCGTGACAAGCCAGTTTGATCAATGATCACTGTAGACTAGGCATGATCAGATAGAAACACAGTAAAATTAACACATCTCCAGGTATTCTCTAAGTTGCTTTTTAAAGGAAGTTATAGGAAGACAGGAAAGCTATTTCATTCTGTAAAATGCCCTTTTTTTGTTTATTTAAGAAACTTTATCTGACCACCCAACTCACTCTTAGTAACTCCGGGTGGCTCATGAAAATGATCCATAATTTCCAACAAGGTGGGATAAAGCAAAAGCCATGATGAACAGAATGGTCATGAAAAGAACTAGGTAGCCATGAAAAAGCTTCTTGCTGCACTGGGAGACTTGAAAAGGAGGGATTTAGATCCTATTTGTTGTGGTTATTTCTTTGAATGCTGCTGTTTCTCTGATAGTGGATTTCTGGGGTTTGTTGAGAAGCCAAGTAAGCTCCTCAGATCAGTTCCTGAAATGGGCCTCTGTGTGTAAGGGGGAATTGGTGAAAGTCTCCTTTCTCCACAGCAAAGAAAGAAACTCAGTAGAGTTTCTGCCAATTCTGCAGAAATCTTTTTCTGTCATTGGAATGAAACAGCTGCCCTCTAGCTGAGGTGTTTTCAAACTACTGAAGGTTTATTGTCCCATGCCTTTTTTGCATGAGCCACCTTAGCAATGTCTGAACAAGTTGTGTTACTCTTTAGCACCTTCTAACAAAGAAGACGCTAAGCACCCTGAGTATGGCTCCTGGAATTCTTCTTTTCTACTCTCTTCCAGGAGTATGGCTCCTGGAATTCCAACCCTTCTGCTATTAGTAGTAGTGGGAATCTATATTTTCTTCTTAGAACAAAGTTGTGTGTTGAGTCTGATTTCCCAATATATTAATTCTGTTTGTGTATGTGCATACTGGCAAGACAGTGCTTCTTAAAGGATAATGGAACTTATCTCCCAATAAACAGATGCTTTTATGCTGTTAGAAAAATTCAGGCTGAGCTAGAAGGCCATGAGAAGAAATGACAGTAAATTATAGCTACTTCCTAAATCAGAAATTTCCTGAAGTATTACTCGCTATGAAATTCTATGAATATTACAGCAACAACCTTAACAATAATAAAACTGAGTCAATCCACCACAGGATGAAGGTCTCTGTACTGAAGGTTATTGACTATAATTTTCCTTGCAGATCCAGTGGAAGTTGGCAAATATTAGGGTTTTTTTACTTTCCAGTCTAAGACTGAGAAAGTCTAAAGTCACCCAGCCAGCTTCCATGCTTAAGTAAAACTTAGAACCTGAGTTTCCAGCTCCTAGTTAAGCACCTTAATTGCTATACCATATTGGCTCACAGATTATTGAAATAAAGTGTTTGCCACGCTGGGGCCTCACCTGAGGCTCCGGAGGAAACAGGGCTTTTGAAAGGCGATACAAGTTGCGGAGATTGAACTGAATGCTGGTATTGGTGACTCTGAGTTCATGAATGTTTGTGGAACTATCCCGTGGACAAATATCACTCTCTCCAGAGAAAGGGGATACAGTGATGGTGTTCTTCAGTTCATATTGAGGCAGGTTGTCAGAAATCCCTCCATCAACGTATCTCTAGGAGAAGAGAAAATCTGATGTTAGTATTTTTTCTGTCTTTATTTTATAGTCCCCAATCTGTTTTTTCCCTTCAGACCACTAAATGCATATGATAGCTGCAAATGCAATGGCACGTCTAGTTATTTAGTTTTATAGTGCAGCTTATTAGAGCATCAAGCAAGGCCATCTCTGGGGTGGGGTGGGGGAGGTAGAAAAGAATGAATGATAAAATGTCAATTGTAATGTTATGACACAAACTTCTGTTTTTATGTCCTTGCAGAGTATAATTACAAAAGGGCCCAGCTTGCATCATCACATCACTATACACAATTAATCGTATGGTGTTATTGTGGCAAGGAACCTATGGCATCAAGAAATCAAGGGAGTATTTTTACTCCCCAATAAGCTACTACATATTTCTGTAATTTTAGGGAATGAGATCCTTCTCATTTTTCTCTGTTTTATCTACTAGGATGTAGGACTGGGCAACTTCTGAATTCTGTTCTGGAATTAAAAATAAGCTGAGGAAGAGATAATGGAAGCATTTTTCTGAAATAAAGACTAGTCCTCATACTACACTTATTATTAGCAGCTTTATTTAACAAGAGCAATAAATAAATCCATCATTTTTATCTGTGGCCTTTTACATATTTTTCAGGAAACAACAAACAGTCTATGCTGACTTCTATGCAAGTTCCAGACTACAAAAATGATGTTAAACAAAGAAATATTGAAGTCAACATGCTTTTCTATCTTGTGCACAAACACACTTGTATTTTCTTTTCCACAAACAGTCAGGATACTTTTATTTATATATCATGAGCTTCAGATTCCTGTATACCCTTTCCATGGCCTCCATTGTGACAGCACAGATTGCAATTGGAAAAAAAGTATCCAAGCAACCATGGTTTGATGTTGTGTCTAAACCTCACACTATAGTTATTCTTGATTGTGAATAAAAATTAAATGTGGTTAAGTTTAATCTTTCAGTTGTGATGTGTTTAAACAGAAACACAACCTTCCAAACTCATCTTCTGGTTCAAAAGAAGAGGACCAGACAGATAAGCAGCATACATATCTGAGGCTCAAAGCCATTAATTCCTATAATGAGCCACATTTGGTTTATCACTGCATCTGGATTAATCACACTGTGCTCTGAAATAGCAGAGTTCTTTCAGCTCCGCACACACTTAGTTCTGTCTGGTTTGGGTGGGTGGTTATTGGGCAGTTCCCAGTTCAAATGGCATTTAATAGAAGAATTAAGTAATGCATTACAGAATACAATCACATGCAAAGGAGTTAGCTAATTGCTGGCTTCATCTCTTATAGAAAAAGAAAAAACTGATGTCCAGAACATCAAAACAAAACAGTGCCAAGCTTGGAGAGAAATAATGCATTTGGAAAAACATTGTACGTAATAATAATAATCCCGTTATCTAAATGCAAGAAAAAATCATGCTGTTTACTATTTTGAGATTATTTACTGATGTTATAGCTTCAAAAGAAAGTCAGCATCTCCATTATATCCCTGCCTGCAGCCCACGAACTGATAACATTTATTGAACAATTGCTATCCCATCATGAATTCTAAAAATTCACTTCAGAATCAATTCTATGGCTTAAACATGAAGACCCACCAATAAGCCATTGATGCAGATAAACCTGCCACCTCTTTAACTGCAAATATCCGTAATGACCACTGGAATGCATTAATCAAAGACATCAAGAGGTTTGACAGCCAGAGATTAAGGGAGTGTTTTCATAGAAAGCCAAAATATAACTTGCTGTGTTCAATGGGCTCTGGAAGGAAAGGAACCTGTTCAACAAATACTCAGTAAGAACATTTCCCAGTGCTAAGTGAAAGTACTATCCATCCATTCTTGAGCCAGCAGAAACCTACACAGAGCGATTCTTTATTCTTCCTCTACTGCCCCTCTTCTGTCCCACCATTAAATAAACAGCGCTATTCAGATTCTGAATGTACTGCATGTGATAGGCAAAGCAAAGGACCGAGTCTTCTGACTTCACTGCCCACCCTCTCCAATACATCACCAGCTTATGGGAATATCATCTGCCAGTCATAGTACTGCACTATAGAAAGGATCTGTCTGGAAATAATGCTTTGCTGTCATCTCTAGACTCCTTTTGTGCTTCTGTTCCTGCCCTTCGTTCTGTGGTAATTCAAGATGAATTATTTTGTGGATAATTGAACCCTGTTTAAAGTCATAAAGATATGACTAAGCAGTACTTTTATTTAGAATCTGTCTCCCTTTCTTTTTTTTAAACTGGCAATATTCTAAGCAGAGACCTGCAAAGGCTGGGTGGATGGATGGGGATTTCCATTATTTCACTGTTAATGCAGTTTAAGAGTTAGCAGGTTAGTATGTTGCTGGCTAAGCAGTCTAATGCTATTGAGGCCAGAGGGGGGAAGATAGATTTGCATCAGTCTACAACAGCCTATAAACACCTCTGTGATCTCAAGTAAGGACAAAAGAGTAACTCCCTAACCTCAAATCCTTCCAGAAGCGAAAATAACCACGAGGTACTTTTCTAAAACTTATCGTTCCTTCTCACAAAAATATTATCTAGAGCCAAACTGAATCTCAAGTGTATTGTGTGATACAAATATCAAAATGGAAGAAAGTTCAAAGTTGAGTGGAAATCAGTTGGCAAGAGGTAGGAGAAGCCCACCATGTTCTCCAACAATCAGCATGTTTGTATAACCTTCTGTAAAACCAGTTCCAGAAAACACAGTATATTACCATATGTTAGCTACTTTGGATGGAGAATTAGGCTGGGACATCCACTACACAAAAAAAATCAATCAAGCCTTCTGCACTAGCAATGAGATCAGCTTCTGCTTTTCTTCCTGCTTACCCCTTTTCACATCCTCTACATTTCTACTTCAATCAAAGAACAACTGAAGAGATAGAAGTGGCAACCAGAACTGCAATCTTGTATTATTTTTTCTGTATTTCATGTTTTAGACAATGTGGGAACAGAATCTGGCTAGATGGTAAAACTGTTCCTCAAGCCTGAGAGTTGGATGATATCAATGGGTAAGTCCAGCTGCCCTTTCCAAGCCCCATCCACACTGGCATCATGCTAGTTACTGGGAGCTGCCTTTTTAGGTTGCTAGAGGACCTTGAATTACATACAGTCCTCAACTTACAACTATAATTAGGACCAGAATCTCAGTTTGAAGTGATCATTAAAAAAGATGCCCATGTGACTGCTTCACTCAATGTTCACAATTTCTCTTCCACTTGCAGTTATTAAGTGAACAGAAAAAAGATTTCTGCGGCAACCTGTGCATAGAAGGGAACTTCTGCACTGGGCTTCAGAATCAAAGTTCAGATCCTGAAGATTCGATTTAAATTTCCCCAGTCCGATGAAGAATTTCCCCTCCCACCACCCAAACTTGTGCACAGAGGGGAGGGGAAATCTTGTGGCAGGCAGCAACAGCTTGCAACCTTCCCTGCTAGCTTGCCCATTGACTTTCTGGAGAAGTTAGCAGAGAAGACTGTAAATGATGATCACATGATTGTAGAACAACTCATAAATGAGAACAGGTTTCCAAGTACCCAGATCATAATAATGTGACTGTGGGATGGGGGAGTTTTACCATGGCTAGAATTGCTCTACAGACCGTGAGCCATTTGAATGGTCTTTTAACTAACAGTCATTAGTCAAGGATTACCTGTATGAATCTGACTTTGGTTCCCACTTGGATTATGCCATTGACTAGTCAGGTCCAAGTGATCTGAAGCTTCAAATCACTTCAAACATCTTTAAAATAGAGGTTCCCCTAGGATTCCGATGCACAAGTCTGCCTTCTTCTCTTCCCTCCTACATTAATCTAAAGTTTCCTGTACTATTCACCCTTCCTTATTGCCATAGAAGCTACCTTGGAGACTTCAAAACAGTAATCTCTAAGTAAACTACCTCACTGGGCTTTTACTGAGGAAACATTTGGGGAAAAGGTTGCTAAGTAAGTTTTCTTGAGCTCCTGGAAGAAAAGCAGGATACTAAGTTTGATTTCTCTGTTTGTATGTTTGTATGAATTAGCACAACGGAGTAACTAAGAGGCTGAGCTACTTCACTTCTGCCTTCAGTGACTATTCAGTTTTTCTCCCATAAAGTTCTTAACATAGTTAGCTTAAGCAGATTAATATTTTCACCTTCAGTTGTTCATTTTTAATGTGGAAATAATAAAGCTGATCATTCTTAGAATGGCTATGGCTTGTTTAGTATCTATGCTTTACAGACATTGTTGATAAAGGGCACTAACTCTGTAGCTAACAATGAAAAAACATGAGATTCCTAATACTCTCAAAATATCTTCTCAAGTGGAAGAACTGGAAAGTGAAGTGATTCATTGCTGTCAGAAAAGCAGCCCCGGACTCGCATGGTTTCTCTCCAAGTCTTAGCAGAATACATTTTCTTCTCTGCTTTGGCACACCAAAACATGTTTACAAAGTTTTAAAACAAACTCTGATGACAATGCTAAAGATCCCTGTATAGTCTGTAAAGGATCCCTTGGTGACATTAAAGTCCCAAGTTTGGTCACTGACATCCTAGTCCAGACAGTTCTTCAATATCCAATGCTGTGAAATTTCTTTTATAGAACTAGATGTTCCTTCCAAAACTGTGGTTCAATACTTACAGCAACATGTTTTGGTTCCATTCTGTTAAACCTAAATGCTAAATGAAGATTTCCTAAAGATACTTTATCTATAAACATTATGGTCCAGAAACATAAAACTAATACTACAAATAATACTATTGCTTATTTTCCCTCCCCTTTTTTTTTGAAAAAAAGTCCTGTTTCTTTTCCCCCTTCTAAATCTCTAATGCTTAATGTCAGCTATGAAGAAACAAAAAAATCAGTCATTTGAGAATAATTTGATTGCAACTGTATATTCTTCTGATTTCTTTGCCAGAATGACGAAGCATATTAGGTCACCCTTCTCATTCTCTGTTTCCTTTGAAGCAGGGGGAAGCAAGAACAGGCTCCAGAGCACAGTAACAAACACCCAAAAGTTAAAACACCCTAGTGCTGACTTACCACTCCTTGAAGACTTGGAGGGATTAGACCACAATATACTGGGATGAAAGTGCTGCAAACACACGCCTGAAAGAGAGAGAGATAGGAAAACAGCATGTGAAATAAGTGAACTAGCTAGAGGAACCTGCACTATTTTCAGAAGATAAACCTAGATTGATAATGAAGTAAGAAAGGAAAACTTCCATGACAAAAACAAGTTATATCAACTCTGCTGATTCCTAGGAGATAGGCTTTCACATTCAAAGCTACAAGAAAGCCCCAAAGTTACTACTTACCTGGACAAGCTCTTCTTTGGAGTTGAACTCAGATAATATGACATTTTCTCCATCTGAAACTCGGGTTAATGAAATGCCCAAACGTCCGTTGGCCAACTCATGTCCATTGCCTGGTAAGGTTTTATATAAGCAGGCACGGATGATTTTCACCAGGTTGAAGGATGGATGCAAAGGACCAAGAAACCTCTTCCGAGCCTCTTTGGAGACATGAATGATATTTGCTCCAGCATCACCTAGTAAAAAGAAAACAATATAAATTATAAATGATTAGGGATAAGGTTATAGTACATAAAGTTTTAATTCACTGATTAGCTTATTCCCACTTTTTTCTACAAGTTCAAAGTAGCTTAGGCAAGGAAATTTCCTTCATTTTAACAATGAATCTGCAATGAAGGTGACCTAAGAGATAATGACTGCCAAAGTCTCCCAGTGAATTTCCATGTCCAAGAGGGGATTTGATATGGAATTCCCCAATCCTAACCTACTCTTTAACTATTAAACTACACTGTTAGTTGCAAAACCATGGAATTAATGAACAAATTGAGATTTGCAAAGCATAGAGGGCCAAAACCAAATAAGTATGGCTTAGCATGTTGTGTGAACCAGGCTATGGATTGTTGCATGATAAATTTATTGTGTTGCAATCAGCTGAAAAAGTTATACAATCAAGCAAATTATGACAAAGTTCCTTAAAAGTTCCTTAAAGACATAGGCAACTAACTATGTGTACAAAGACATTAATTCCTAAGAAGTTGTACACAATAAATATTTAAAGAGAAATAGGTATCTCACGCTATAGATGTAATATAATACACTTCCATGCACAGTACATATATTTTATATATATATATTAAATTATTTAAAAAATTAGACATTTTAGACTAAATGACTATTTGCACATCTCATTAAAAGCTAATTAAATTCATATTTAATATTATTATTGATAAAATATGAATATGACAAGTACAACATAATTTTTAACCTATAAAATACCCAAAAGGAAGTAGATTACAATATAGTTTCCTTTTATCCAAAATAGATACCTGTCCTCAATCAGGGTAGATGCCACTCTGGTCACACTTTTTGGCACCAAGTGTACAAAGAGGTTTTTTTTTATAATTCTACCTTATATACAACAAGAAAAACAATCTAGCATGGGTTAATTCATGTGTCAATCATAATACATGATATAAATTACACATCTAGATCATGATTGTCCAACTTTGGTAACTTTTACGATGTGTAGACTTCAGCTCCCCGAATTCCTCAGCCAGTATAGCTGGGAGTTGGAGCCCACACATCTTAAAGGCCAAGGTTGGACACACCTGATCTAGATAAACTGCTTTGAGGAAAATAGTGAGGAGCATGGTTCCCCTAAAAATATATACCACTTTTCAGGTTTTCCATCCTGGGGTCTGAAGTATATCACAGATTTGATACCACTGAACAAGTCTGCTAATCCACTGGCAGCATGTTAACTTTTAAACACAGCACTGTTTTCAGGACAATGTTGTTGTGCTGCCCAAAGTTCTCTTTATCAGCCATCTCTGAGCTGGGAAAATTATCTCATTGCTATTTGACTTTTAGCCCTAAGACCAAAGTTGTTTATCTTATACTTGTTTCCTGCTCCTCATAAAAAATATTCTCAAGGTTAAGCAAAGCTTAACTGGGTATATTATAATAGGTTATAATGGATTATGCTATCTTTTTCTTCTCTTCCTTTATCAGTAGCCAAGTTGCCCAAGGCATATACCCTTCAATCAAATACCATCCCTAATAGTCAGCAACAATTGCCTAACTTGAAACATGACTACATGGTTTTCTTTTGGTTTTTGTGCTTTCAAGTTAGTCTTGATTCTTGGCAGCTATCTGGGCAGGTCCATTAACAGTGGCACTTAGAAGTTTTAAATTTTCAATATTTCTGCATACATATGATCTAAAACATGATCCCAATGTCTCTACCCAAGTCCTAAAACCAGACAAAGAGAACCCAGTTAGACAAATAAGTCAAAAACATAATACTTGTTCCTTTATTTATTGAGGAAAATGATTCAAAGCTACCTATTTGTCTATGTCAAATGTATATTTATCTCTAGGATTATCAGTTCATTTAAAGGGGAAATCAAAGTCAGCTCTTTCAATCAATGGGATTGGAAGACTGAGTGAACAAAACCCTGTTTACCCACAACCAGCAGGAGCCATGCCCCTCTCTGAAGTCACACCAGTGACATAAAATCAGCAAAGGCATTCCTCATGTCTTACTTTTCCATAGGAAGAAAAGCAACACATGTACAGTGAAGATCTCTTTGGCATAGACCTCCTTGTTATATTACATGCTGAATCATATATACATCTCATGATTCCCATGGTAAGAACTAACATCTGAGTGAGGTTTGTGACATCTCAAACCACCAATGTACAAACGCACAAATCTTGTCTTTTAAACTTCAGGTTCTCGTTAGCTATATGAATTCTATATGAATTTCCAAGTCTAAACAGAAGTATGTGCCATCAATTCTATTGCTTGTTCCATTGTTTCTCATTGGTTCAAGTAAATCTCAGATGATCTTGAAATTACAAAAATTTCCATAAATACTCAAGGATGATCCACAGTTTAACCCCATATCATAATACTGCAGCATCTTCTTCAACACCAAAAACTAGGTCTAAGTTTCTTTGATGGAAATTAGCTGCAACTTTTAACAACTTTTCTACATAAGGGAATTCCCATATTAAAAGAGAATAATTTTTAAACTGGGATGGTTGGTGAAAAAAAATTAACTGCACAGTTTTTTATTGTCAAGCAACTTCAATATAGAAATACACTTTTTCAGCAAGCAATTGCTTCATTCTTGGCTTCCTATCTGAATTGGAGTAGGTCAGAGGCCTGATGGTACAAAAACAAGGAGACGCCCATTTTCTCATTTCCTCTGAGCACTCTAGATAGAAAATCTTGCTGTAGTGTGTGTATCCCCCTTCAGCAATATTTTCTATACATAGAATGAAGAAAAGAAAATCTGTCAGATGTTAAGTCTCCAGAACATAAACCAAATCCAGTCTGAATCATGGGAGTCTGTATTAATTCATCTGCTACCATCATAAGCTTCATTCAACAAAAATGTGGACATTGGACAAAATAGCATAATATAACACCTACAATGAAATACTGGGAATCAAGGACACCATTGCTACTGAAAAGAATTGGGAACTTCAGCAAGAACCTCCCGGTTCAGCTACTTGCTTACTTGACAATCATCTGCATTATCAGAGAGAACAGAGCTTCCAACAAAGCATCACATATGAATAAAGATGCCACAAGAATATTGTAGGGCACTGGTAACAATACTGAAATCTAGGAACATTTAACAGATAATCATTTTTGAAGTTCATCTTCATTTTGGTGCTTGTAAAAGAAAATATCAAAAAAAGAAAATACCTTGATTAGGACAAGTGAAAATTTACAAAATACTAACTAGATTTTATGCTTCAAAAATTTTAATATTGTTATTCTATTTCTCTCTTCTGATAAAAAGCAAAATATTAAATGAACTATTACCGTACAATATTGGGATACAATTCATAAGCAGTTATACAAGCTACAACATATACACAGATCAAAGTTGAAATCCCTTGCTCTTAGTCATTGCTATTCCTGAACTCTTAAAAGCATACATTCAAAACCAAATTATTGGTTTTGTTTTAATAAAACATAATGTACAATTCAGAATTCATAGTTCCATCAATGACTGCAAGTCATCCTGGTCCAAAGGTAGCAAGTCAGGCCCAAATAATGATACTGCCACCACCACGTTTAATGGATGAGATAAGGTTCTTATACTGGAATGCAGTGTTTGTCTTTCACCCACATAACTCTTTTCATTTAAGCCAAAAAGTTCTGTTTTGGTTTCATCCGTCCACAGAACATTCTTCAAATAGTCTTCTGGCTTATCCATGTGGTGTTTCACAAATTGTAGATGGGCAGCAATGTTCTTTATGGGGAGCATAAAGAGTGACTTTTCCCTTGTAACCCTGCCATGCATACCATTGTTGTTCAGTGTATTCTTGATGTGGTCTCATGAACACTGACATTTGCCAATGTAAGAGAGACCTTTAGCTCCTTAGATGTTCACCTGCAGTTCTTTGAAACATTACACACCTTGACCCTTAGTGTAACTTTTCTTGGTTGATCACCACTGGGGAGGGAAATAATGGTAACTCTTTGGCAATAATTTTATAAGCTTTTCCAGACTGGTGAATACTGTTCAGAGGTCCTCAGAAATCCCCTTTAAGCTATGACACACTTTCACATACCTGGGTTGTGAAGATCAGACTTTGAAAGTGAATAGACAGAATTCTGTTCTTTAAATAAGACAAGACCCCCCACACTTACTCATGATTATCATCCCATTGATCGAAACATTTGACTCTAATTTTCCATTCAAATGAACTGATAATCCCAGAAGTTCATATACATTTGCCATACAGAAATATATAACTTTAGATCATTTTTCTCAATAAATAAATGAACAAATGTAATGTTTTTGACTAATTTATTTAATTGGGTTCTTTTTATCTACTTCTAAGAATTATGTGGAGAATAAATCACATTTTGGGTCATGTTTATGCAGAAATATCGAAAATTCAAAGAGTTCATACACTTTTAAATGCCATTGTATATCTAGGATAACAAGGTCAACTGACTTCTTCATCTTCAGTCCATCAAATCACATTGATTACAATGCATACATAAAGGTATTGCATCTACTGAGAGCTGGGTAACTAGCATTAAAATAACTAAACACTGGATCATTTGGGCAAAGCTATATGCAGCATTTGGATGCACCTACATGACAAATATCATAGTTAAACAACCTAACCCATATACAGTAGCTAAGTTACACTTTTAATTGTTAGGTTGCTGTGGTATAACATAAACCTTTCACCAAGTTAAGAAAAGACATGAGAAAAAACAGATAGCTCTCCTTCACCAAATATGCTGGAAGGATGCTTCAGTTATTGATAGCACATGATCCTCCAACCTTGGCAGTGCCAAAATTGCCTTAGAAAGCGGATAGTCACAGATTGAACTTCAGATCTCTAAGAAAAGAACCCAATTTTGATGTCCTGCCAAAAGGGAATTGGATTTATTCAGGTGGTTCCAAAGAAAACAACAGTACCAAAGATAACTGAATATGCATAATAACATTGGAAAATGCCATGTATGCCCATATGCACACAAACAACATTTGGCTGAAAAGACCATCAGCTCAGCAAGCTGAGATATGAGAATGCCAGAAAGGATTATTAATGAAAATTAGAGGTCAAAAGAAGAGTAGAGCAGGAGGAAGACAGTCCTAGTGTTAAAACATCTTAGTAACATCCCCAATATTTTAATTAGTTCACATTTCTAGTGGAGTGAATATACAATCTCATTTTATATTTATCTAATCTCTCTTCCTTCCATCTTTTCTGTACTTTAAACTATGTTTATCTGTCCTGCTACAAGAATTAGAGAGATAGCCCTGGTTCAAACAGATTCTTTTCCCATCTTTCACACTCCCTGTACTACTCAGGTGGTCTAATCTGAAGTCTTTTTAACTTTTTACAGTTTCTTGAGATTTAAATCAATAGAGAGATGTTGAATTTGAAGCACTAGAAGCTCCCTTGTTAGGAAAGGTCAATTTGATCTGAAACAATATTTTGGCAATACAGCACTCACAAAACAACAAAATTAAAAATATCATGCAAATATAAGATTTATCTGGGTAGCCATTGACAATGCACATTTTGGAATCTATAACTCTTCTTGGAAATGCTCCACTGCAGAACAAAGGGTAATACCTCAAGCCAAGGACATTCCAGCTTCATTTGGAATTCCAAGATATCTGACATAGAGGACATTTAATCATATGAGGTTTCAATCAGTCCAACAGGAACATAACATTGTATTGGTGAGAAAACACACAAATGCAAAAAAAGCTATGTCCTGAGATTGCCACATGTGATTGTGAAAATTTTGTAAGACTGGCTGTATTTATGAAAAGCTGCATAATTTACATTTCATAGTAATGTAAATTACTGTATAAATATAGGAAACAATTATATTAGAATACAATTATAGCACAAGCCTGAGATATATATGCAAACTTTCAAAAATATTCTACTTTACCTCATACATTCATATAGAGGACATGTTCATGGTCATCTTTAAACCCAGAATATCCTTCAGAATATTAAAAAAATAACTGAATATGAGAGTAATTTTTAAAAATATTACCTTAAGCAGAATTAATTAGTTGGGCTGTGCATCCTTCAAAGGAAGATTCAAAAGTGCTTTAGCCCTCAGAAGAGCATGTCTTCTTTTAGGTCCTTCTGTTAGGTCTGCTCTGCTAGACACTAACAATGCCTACATTTTTCCAGACTTCCAAAAGAGTCTGAAAAAGTGGTTACAGCTATTTTAAGATTCAAATTAATTTTAATGAATTCATTCTTTAAAGCTGCTGTATTTTTTCAGGCCCTTCTGGAGAAAGTCTTTAACCAACTGCTATGCTTGTTCCAGGTTCAAAGCACCTTTTCCAAATCATTTCTAAAGTGCATGAAACCATATATAACAGCATTCTTCAACAACTGAAAACTTGTCACACAGACAACAGAATATCACTCTATATACACTATACAGGATGCAGAACAAGAGACTGAACTTGCAGAAAGGCAAACTTCAGATTAAAACTAGGTAAAACATTTAAATATATTCTAGCACACATTGGTGTGATGTTTTAAAATTTTTCCACTGAATATGGAAATTAATCAGTGAAACAATTAATGACCCTTTGCAGCTTGATGATTTTGCCTTTAATATTGTCTCTGCTGGACAAGAAAATAAAAACCGGCAGTAGTTACACTGCTGGTGTATTCAGGGGAGGAAATGCAGCAAAGAAAATGAATTCTGTTTTTTGTCCTTTAAAAATATAATTTTGAGATATCAGAGATCCTGACCTTACTGAATAGTAAGAGCTTCAAGGGCTATTATGTAAGCTTCAAAAATGGACAGTCCAGGGAGCAAACATATGATTGGTTAGAAAAGATTCAAGTTGCAGAGAATGTCTGATCTAATACTAGCCTAGACATGCACATTATTTCAGCCAACATTCACAATCAATTGTGATTGTCTGAGGGGATGTCAAATTGGCATGTAATGCTGAGTTAGAAAAAGTCATCCTATAAATTACTACATTCCTCAAAACAAAAGCTTTATGCTGTTTTTCATAACTCATCATACTTCACATCCAGGAGCACTGAACAGTCCAGGTACCATCCTCAAACAACGTGAATTTAGCAAATTTCCCACAAGCTCCTTTTCCAAATTATCCTCTGACCTTTTCAAGTCAGCTATTTCATCTTATTCCAACAAAATGTGCCAAAGCTATTCTAAACTACTTGATGATCCTTCTTTGCACTATTTGGCAATTTGTTTAAAATCATATCCTTCCTGTTTTTACATATCTCACATTTGTTCTAATTATCTCTTACACAATACAATTTTTGTTTTCACTGAACTGTTTGTCGCTCTGCTTCTGCAGTAGCAAAAGGCGATAGAAAAAAATAAGACTGCCAGTGATGGACATGAAATCAACAAAAGCAAGCTTGGAAATAAAGTCTGCAAGACATAGCCCAAAGAGACTGACATTTCCCAGGAGAAGTGAGGGACAGGATTCATTTAAAATTCTTTCTAACTCAACAGCTCCAATGTCCTCATGCAGGTCTTGTTTGCTGATTTGAAGAATTATAAATTTAGCAGAAAGGAAGAAAAAGTGAGGCAAAGTCCACTGAAATTATTAAAAGCCATAAGAGAGAAATAAGCACTATTTGCTTTAAAGGATTGTCAGCCAATGAGGATTTCAGAGCAAGAAGTGGAATGAAGCAAGGTATTAATTACAAGGCACAGAAAGATACTACCAGATATGCAACAAAATTACTCCTTTTCCTCCCTCAACTGTGTGATTTCTTGGAGCAGAAATCCCATAATATACCAGACAGAATTCAAATATTGCTGAATAATTGGATGCAGCAGATGTCTGCTGTACAAGCAAGATGTGTGGTTGCTGATAATACCTACACATGTTTTGACCAGCATCTAGAATCGGCAGAGTATTTATGAAAACTGCCATTAACTATTTGTTTAAAAATTCACAAGCTGCCCCTCTCACAATTTACGACTCTGCATGGTGTACAATCAAGAAAAGAAAGATCCAAAAAAGAAAAAAAAACACCCAACAAATCCAAAATGGAAATAAGTACCATATAAAAGAGCCTGGTGATAACAATATATGTTCCTAGCAAAAAACAGTCTCACCTACATTCTGGCCAATGTACTGGAGAAGAGCCTAGTCTTTATGGTTCTATGGAAGGCCAACAGAGTTGGGACCATCCAAATCTGGGGGAGGAGGTATTGTTTTAAAACACAGGTGCAGCAACAAATAGGGACATCTCCTAAGCTCTGTTATATGGCGCCATCTCAGAGATGTGACTTCAAGCATGCCTACTTTGTGTGGCCTTATGGAAATATCCGGGGAAAGGTGGTCCTGCAAATAAAGATCTGAGGGAGATGGGCAGTTCACAAATGTGAAAAATAAAAAATAAGTAACTCAGTCTTGAGTATGTAGGCCATTATAAGTTATACACCTGGAATTGCACCTGGAAGCTAGTGTAGCACATAAGGTAGCAATTTACACTGGTGTACCAAGCCATGCCAATACTATCTGCACTGCGGTAACTTAGAAGATTAGCTACATCTTCCAGATGTCTTCAAAAACAGTCCCATTAGAGTGCATTGTAGAAATCCAACTGGGAGATGCTTAAGGCATGAGTAACTGTGAACAGGACCTTCTGATCCAGAAATGGACATCAAATGTGCAAAGAGCCTTCTAACCATAGCTGCCACTTGCTCTTCATGAGTTGAGGGCCAAGGAAATCTCCCAAATTTTTGAGGAAGGGGCAGACCACTACTTCTTTCAAAGTCTGTGGAACCACTCCTCTCTCAAAGACATATTTCACTATCACACAGATCAGCTACATGCTGCTTGCCAAGATGTCTTGACCAGCTGAAGGGGCATGGAACTAAAACATAAGTGGACAAGCTGACAGATCCAAAGACTCCATCCCTTTCCTCAGGGTCAAATTCTTCTCAGATAACCATTATATTAGACCTGCATGCTGTAATTAATGTCCAGCTCAGAATGAACCTACATGATTTTATCCAGCAAGTGCCAAAAATAATCCTCAAAGACTCTTGCAGGTACTCTTTCAGTTCCTCCTTATCCAGGAGAGATAGTCACCTATCTCACTGAATGGCTAAGAGCAGAAAAATACATCTGGGTGCTCTAATGCCGAAGAGCTCTTCAGGATCCACAGAGACAGTATACACATATCTCCAATCCAACCTAAGGCTGCTGTTGGATGCCCATTCCAGGCAGTGACTAAGGCATCAAGAGAACCATGTACCTCTGGAATAACCACAAACATCCTCTGAATCTAATCCAATCACAGGATTAGATGTGGCAGACCAATCCAACAGGTCTTCCTTCCTGCAGAAGGGAGCAACTGTAAATGACTGCAGGCTTAACAGCAAGTAATCTGTCTATAACAAATATAACATCCCCCAAATGCAAAGCACACTGCCATTGCCTCAAGACAAAAAAACAGAACTGGCATCCTATCCCTTGTGTGTGTCAGGTATTTGATTTTTCTGAGTCAGGTCCATGGATTGCTTCCAACCCTGTGCCCAGAGAAAGAAAAATTTAAGTTCCCCAAGATTGTAAAGATTGTAAGCTTGGAGAACTCCACTGCCAATCCAGCTATGGAATTCAGCAACTTAGATTGGAAAGCAGATCTGCAGTAGGGAGGTTGGAACAGTCGCAGCAATCCCATCTGATTCCTTAGAATCCAACTTCAGAAACAGGGTCTTCAATCCAGTTATCTGCAGAGCAGCAACCTTGAAACTCTCAAGAGTTTTCTGGATGACTCTAGCAATAGCTCTGTCCCTACCTTGGGGTTGCAGGTGATGCTATACATAAAACCAGGTGGTCAGATTTCTGATACAACCCTCCCCTCCATCTCCAATCATCCACAATCAAATCATAAATAATGGAGGCCTCATTATTAGCCAACTTGACATTGGGCAATAGTAGATAGGAACCTAAGCTCTTAAGGTCTGCACTGGGGCAGAGATCAAGGGACTGGAACAAAGGGTTAGCACTAAACACAGAAGCCACATTCCCCAAGGACACTCCATCCCCAGGCTCCTGCCATAGCTTTTTGCCCATCACCACAAAAATGTTATTGCCTGCCATCAACCCCTTCTTTGTAGATATGCTCACTAGAAAGAAGATGCTGGGGAAGCAGCTAATACATTACTTCAGTACCAATTAGCTACTAATTAGGCCAGGATAAGCATACAGATATAACAGAAGCTACTGGCAGTTTTGTCTGCCCATCCATCTGCTTCTCTCCTGTAAGTTCTGAAGTAAGCTATTGTTCATCTTTCTCATCCAGATCAAACCCCAGAAAACAGCAAGAAGATCATTCAAACCTCTGGCTTGAGTTGTAGAGCTTCTGCTTTATATAGGGATAGCCATGCTGATTGGAGATTA
>JANHZU010001934.1:46581-57279 GCA_032468055.1 Acrochordus granulatus
AGCAGGAGTCAAGCATTCATTTGGATGATGGCATGGGGGGCGGAAATTGACCCTGTGTCTTGTTGTTTTGGTATGCGATACCCTATAGTGCCTACCAGAGGGAGGAGGTTCAAACAAGTTATGTCCAGGATGAGAGGGGTCTGCAGATATCTTCTCCACCCTTTTCTTGACCCTCTCAGGATGCAGGTCTTGTATGGAGGGCAGGGTAGTTGCTGTTATTCTTTCTGTGAATGTGATTATATGTTGGAGTCTGTGCCTGTTCTATACGGTTGCTGCACCGAACCAGTCATAGATGAACAGGCTCAGTGATTGCTCTGTAGAACTGTACGGACAGCTCTCGAGGCAGGTTGAACCTCTTGGGCTGATGCCGGAAGTGCATCCTCTGTTGTGCCTTCTTAATAATGGTGCTAATGTGAGCCAACTGTTTCAAGTCTTGGGAGATTATAGAGCCCAGAAACTTGAAGGGCTGTCCTACTCATACTGTGTTGCTGAGTTCGTGTGTGTGTGTGTGAGAGTGAGAGAGAGAGAGAGATAAAATAGAAGGACTCTTCCTAAAATCCATTTCTGCAGTTTGGAGCATGTTCAGCTGTAAGTCGTTTCCACTGCACCGCAGGGCCAGCTGTTCACCTTCCCTCTCTACACGGACTCATCATCACCATCTCCAATGAGTCCAGTGACTGCTGTGCATCTGCAAACTTCAGAATTTTGACTCTGAACGTGTCAGAGATGCAGCCGTTTGTGTAGAGGGAGAAAAGGACCGGAGAGAGCAGACATCCCTGAGGAGCACCCGTGCCGATTATTCCAATCCTGGACGCTCTTTTTCCTAGCCTCGCCTTTTGCTTCCTATCTGTCAGCAGTCAACGTAATTCAAACGCAACCATTAAACCCAGTTCAAAGCCACGCAGGCTCCGACGACTGCAAGCGAAACTCGAGCAAAAATCAAATACTACTGCCAAGAGGAGGCATCCGTCTTTGCGTGCGGGACAAAGAGATCTCAGCTTCGAAGTACAAACCCACGTTCGGTGCAAAACGAAAGGGAAAAAACTGAACAAATTGGACAGACGCGATCAGACTAAACGCGTCGGAGCGCGACCCCGCCCCGCAGGAATCCGTTGCGCAGGATCGGCGCGTTTTTAAACGCGCAGAATTGCGGTCTTCGCGAGCCACCGTTCAAGTCCTGCTTGTCACGTGGCCACGATCAGCTGATGGCTTCGAGGGCTGCCGGAAAGGCTGCGGTCGGCAAAATGGAGGGGGCGCTGGAGGGTCACCTGGAAGACACGTGAGTGGCGACGGGGACGGCGCTCCCTCCCAGGGGTTGTGGGCGGCCGGCGGGCTCTCCTCTCTCCCTCTGTGGGGCCGCCGGAAGAAGGCGGCGGCGCGTGGCCGGGGGAGGTGCGGCCAGCGCTCACGCGTGCCGTCTCCTCTCTCCCCAGCATGAAGAACCCCTCCATCGCGGGAGTCCTCTGCGCCGACTCTCAAGGGCTGAACCTGGGCTGTAAGTAGCGCGGGACTTCACTCCGGCAGCGCCCTCCTCTCCTCCCCGCCCCGGCGAGCCCGGCTGGTGCCCTCCTCCCGTGGCTGTCGGGCGCCCTCGTCCGCGGGGTCCTCGCGCCGTCAGCCCCGCGCTTCCCACGGAGCGGCGGAGGGTTGGTTTCCAGCGCCTGAATCACGCCTTAGGAGTGACGCGGCGGTCCTGCTTTCCCAGCGCCAGGCGCGACACTGAAGATGCGGGCGCGGGGTGGGCGGGCTTCTGGAGGCGGCGCAGGGCCGGGAGTCGGACGCGACTGAGCGAGGGAGGGAATGGCAGCAGCCGGAGTGGCGGGGCCGGGCAGAAGTACCGCTAAAGTCGCGTCTGCGCCTTAGTTTTTTCCGACTCCCCCCCCGCGTGCGTCTCAGTTGACTGCCCCCCCCGCGCACTCTCTGGTCGTCGCACATCAGGAGACCAAAGGGCCTTCAAGTTCAGCGGGACGCAAGTTTCCCGAGCCAGCTGTTCCCACGTCTCCTGAGGGCTTTTCGGTGTCAGCCTCCCAGACGGGCGGCAAAGGCTTGAGGAAGAGAGTCCAAACACGCCAGGCCCCTTCGAGTAAGGTGGCGGAAGTTCTAGTCGTGGCCGCGGGCGTCCCTGCTCCCCTTCGCGCTTTGCCCGGTCCGCCGGCGCCGTCTGGCTCTTGCTGCTGTCGCCTTTCCATCCCATTCCAGATGAAATAGCAAGCGGTGCTTTGTTTTTTAAATTCTGGAAACACCCATCCCTGTTGGCCTCTTATTATTCTCTGACAACGCGAAGAATCCAAGCTAGAAACTTGGCAGATACGAGCGATGATAATTTTTTGAATTGTGTGCTGTCCGACTCTCAGCAACTCTGGGCAGCTCCCAACAATCAAAGAAAATAAATTACAGTAAAATAAACATTTTAAAAAAATCAAGATAAAAGAGGGCCGCCTCAGCGAAGTGAGGGCTCTCCCTCTCCCTCACCAAAGACCTGGGTGAAGGGCCAGAGTCTTATGGCTCTTCCTAACAACAGCAGAGAGGGGCCATCTAAATCCCAGGAAGAACCTTGTTCCAGAGAAGGTGCACTTTCGGGGTCCTGAGGGATGACATTGTTTAACTGAAGGAACGGAAAGCGTGCCAAGCCTGTAGAACTGGCAGATATTATGGGAAACAGGTGGCCCCTCAAGTAACCAAGGCCTATACCATGTAGGGCTTTATAGGTAATAATCAGTTCCTTGAATCACACCTAGAAGCAAATTGTGCAGTTTGTGAAGCAGAGGTGCTTGGCATACCAAGGCACACCCATCGCTGCTCTCACTGCATTCTGGACCGGTTGAAGCTTCTGCATGGTCTTCTAAGGCAGCCCCATGTGGAGCATGTTGCGGTAGTCAAGTTATGAGGCACGAGTCTGAAGGGTCCCCAAACTAGCATTCTGGCTACATAGGTGAATAGAGAAGTGGGAACTGAAGAATGAAGAGAATGGTAGAAGATTGGTGAAAAGCTGTCAAGTATAGAATGGAGATGAGGGAGAATAGGGAAGTAGATGGGAAAAAATAAAATGTAAATTCGTTTGTTTAACAGATTCATACAGCTGTCCAAATCACACATAGGTAACTGGGTAATTAAGAAAGCAAATAGTATGTTTTTGCGAGGTAAAAGAAAAAGCATACAGTGAAATATAAATATGGTAAGGAGGATTAATGAGAGAATAACACCATTAGATATTTTCAGGGATTTTAGAATTCTTGAAAACAATCTTAACTTGAGTCAGGCCTTAGTTTTGTTCCAGCTGTTTGTATCTGCAAACCTTGAAACCATCTTGCAACTAAATTTTAGCCAGCATCTTCTTAGTCTCTGGTTTGTGCAGATCTAATAATTAAGGGTATTTCATGAATGCAGCTCCCATCATCTACGTATGTAAACTTCTGGTTCTGTCCCAATACCAATCATACAACAAGGATGGGAAACTGGTAGCCGATGGGAACGATTTGTCCTTCAGCCTCCTCCTGTCTTTTGTGGCCAGGTTCATGGGCCAGAGGAGGTACTCAGTCAGACTTGGCAAATCACCCTATACTATACTTGCTGCCTCAGCTCCTGTCCCTCAGAGAACCCTGATGATGTGGGCTTGCAGGAGCCATGGAGGAAGATTAGCCCATCTTTCTCATCAATTAGCCCATCTTTAGCAGAGAGAAAGAGGAAAGGAGCAGCATTCCATGTTTACAGAGAAATGGAAAATGCCTTTTCTGTCCAATGAAAATTGCACTGACTTAATAAATTATGCAACCTTCCTAAAAGTAATATGGCTGGAGGTACTTTATTTGTTTAAAAAGGGAGTAAATGGGAAAACACTGAATCAGTACCAAAGATAGAAGTGGGAAGGAAGCTAATCTACTAAGGGGTATCATGAAGAAATAAACATGAGGGAATTCTTACCTCTTCCTGAACGATGGAGGAAAGTACTGAGGTGTCTAGAGCTTTCAAAGGATACTTGAGTCAGAGACTTTAATCTTCCTCACCTCTGATTTACAACCTCCACTAGTACTGAAATTAGCAATCCCATCTTAGAAAAGCCTTTCCACCCCTGTGCTAGACCCAGAGTCAAGTTAATAATTGTAAAACTGCAGCAAATAAGTGACATAATAAAATAAAGCCTGCTGGGTCATACCAAAAGTCCAACTGTTATGGGATTTTATTGCCAAAAAGTCAACTAGATCTCTGAAAATCTTATGTATTTGTATCAGTCCTTCAGTGCACTTTGACTTTGTATTTAGTAACATAAATTGCCTGTAAGCATGAGACCCCTGCTTAGCTGTAATGGTGAATAACTTCTTGGTTTTATCTGCCTGTGAGCTTTTAAAAGTGAAACAAATTTATGTAAGCTTGTAACTATCACAAGTGTTTTAGATTAACAGGATTTATTTTCTGGAAAATATGTAAGACTCTTGTTTAGTCTGATTTAATTCCATTTAACTTGGGATAGAAACTGGATAAAAGATGCTTGGGTTATTTAACTGTTTTGCTTGTTTATAAAAAGGAAACAAGATAATAAACACCCAAGGCAAAACATTTACAGATATTTCTATTCTGTATTAAAAAACAATTAATTGAGTTTCTGTTATTCCTAATTATGAATGTCTCGAGTTTCTAGTTCTAATGAGTCAAGGTACAAATTTCATTCTTCTCTCATACCCCTCCATGAATGTGAATGTTTGCAGTGGAAGCTATCTCAGTTAATGGTGATTCTTCATTGGTTGAAGATCCTGTTTTTCCTGAACCTTCATGGATAGAAGAATGATTATAATCACCTTCTATAAATGGAGAATGACCAGATAACTTGACAGCTTCTCTCTTTTCCCTTTTTTTGCACTTGCATTCATTATTTGCCCCTTTCATCCATTTGCTTCCTCTGTTAAGATACTGTCAGAAATCTGTACAATTTCTGCAGTTTGCAGTTACTTATTTGGGGGAGAATATTTATTCTTCCTTGCAAGTAAATACTGTATGTTTTTCTTTTGAATGATGCACAGTTGTCTTCTAGGTCGTGGCACCCTCTCAGATGAGCATGCAGGTGTAATATCTGTTCTGGCCCAGCAGGCAGCAAAATTAACTTCTGATCCGACAGATATTCCTGTTGTATGTCTTGAATCAGACACAGGGTAAGCATATTTAATATAGTTTAAAAGACCAACCAATTTATGATTTCATAAACATTGGTGAATCCCAGTCCATTACATGTATGCAGTTCAATTACCAAAAAGAACATGGGTAATTTGGTTTTGTGGTTTTCCTTTGTTATGCTAGATTACTTAATAGGAATCTTGCTTTTTAGAATAATGATGGCAAAAAACCCCTAAGATTGGAAATTACAATTTTTTTCCTCTTTTGGTTCTAGTTGCATATGTAACACATCTAAGCACATGCACTTTCCCATTTAGGAAAATCTATCAACTGTTTTTGCCTCCAAGCTCTTAGAATAACTGAGTGTTATTTTTTTTTAATTAGTGGAAAATATTTTTCTCATTTTTTAATTAGAGCAAGACTTAATATTTTCTCCATTTTTAGTAAGACCACATTTCAGAACAAGCTGGGACAGCTCATGGGTCAGATGTGGCCCTAATAATTCTAAGATAACACTCCTGAAATTTTGATCCATTGAATCTTGGTGGTCTAATTTTTCATAATTTTTACAAAACTAAGAAGGAGGAATGGGAGGCATCTAGAATGGGAGGCATGACATATCTTTTTGGAGCTGTTGGGGATAAACTTTATTTTGCCATTAGGCCTGGAATCCCATGGAAATATGAAGTCCATTAAATGGCTGGTATAAATTTCATTGCATTCCTCTGTGTCTTTTTGTTGCAATAGTTTTTTAAATATTTTTTTCTGTTTTAATGAATAAGTTATATTGATTGTGTAATTTCTGTTTTCTGTACTCTGCCCAAAGTTATAATCAAGTGAAGTGGGCAGCTATATATATTCAATAAAATAAAATATCAGATTCAACCAGCTTTGTTACTATAGGAATTATAAAATCAATAGCACTAATCTGTACTATTTTCATTAATATTTGGAGTTTGTTTACAAAATAAAAGTAATGTCTGTAAAATATTTATTTATTGATGTGTTTTCTTTTCAGCAATATCATGATCCAGAAGCGTGATGGCATCATAGTGGCAGTACATAAAATGGCATCTTAATCTTGCATTCACTGCTCTTGAGGAAATCAGCTTTGTGTTACAGTCTCCTGCCAGTTAATACAAATGGGATATTCAAGCTCATGAAGCCAGAAGCTAGTTGAATCTAACTGTTGTGAACCTTACTTGCCTGTGTTGGTACAGAAAGCATCTGCAGACTTCCATTGTTTCACATTATAAGTAATTCGATTGATGGAAAGAACAATTTAATGGATCATTCCAATGTTAGAGGAATTCAAAAAATTGTTGAGAACAAGTAATGCATTATTTTGACTAAATGTTTAATGTTGTATATCTACTTGGATGTAGCAGAGAAAATTGTGTAGTCCTCTTCTTTGGCATAGTGAAACTAAAAGTCTATTTTATCTCAAGCTTGATTCTTGTGATTTACATAGCCATATTTATGTAGCTTTGTTGCCATAAAATGCAAGAGGTCATCCATTTCCTCCTTCTATACTTTTCAAATTTTCACTTTAGTCTGTAGCTGTGGACTTCCTGTATCAATCCAAATACTAATCAGAATCAGTTCAACATAACTTTCTAGATCAGTCAGGATTCACCAAGTAATGTTGCCTTGCATAAAATAAATGTCAGATATTTAAATAAGTTTGATAAAACAGCTATGTGGTTTTTGCACTGCTATTTTCTGAAGAGTAACCTAGAAAATAAATGTGAACTTCTTTTCTAGCTACTAATTAATGTCAGCATATTATGGCTAACATTTTATGTGCTGGCTAATAAACACGTGCCAGTAAGGTCAGTACTAAACATGGCTGTTTTCTGTCCTAAATTTTAATATGTAAATTTGCATCCTTACACTTAGAGAAGAGTTCAACAATGTTAAATTCTAGGGTCATAATTCAGTCAAACTTTGGGATTGTTTCTGGTTTTGTTTTCACAAAAGCAAATTAGCAAGAAAATAGAGCAAGGAAACTGTATGGTATATGGGTTGTTTTTTTAAAAAAAATTACTTTCTATGCAAGTGAAGACTCAGTAGATGTTTTCAGTTACTCTCATAAGATTCTGGTGCAAATACTTAACTGCAAGAGTGACTGGCATCCTTTTTTCGTGCAAAAAATTGTTATTTGGCATTGTAACAGTCTTTACTTGACCAAAGAAAATACATTTAAAAAAAAAAGAAATGGAGATAGAAGCTGGTGGCAAAGGATTATTGGAGCTAGAAACATTAAACACCTTATCTTTTCATAACATGCTACGTAGGGTCCTGAACTATGATTTACTAAAAACTACTGGCTTAGATTGGTATTAATATCTGAGCATAAATTAGCCAACCACATCTTAACATGTTCTACAAATTCAGCTTTTTGGTAAGACAAATCACTAGGATGGGTAAGATGTGCACAGAAGAAAGGCTTGACAAATTTGCTGTATAAATTGCAAACTGACATTTTCCTGTGTTAGCACTTCCTAAAGAAAGAAGTAAGCTTTTCAGTTAACCCTTGATTGTTCAGTGTTAAGAGTGTAGTAAAATAGCTCCTTAAAAAAGTCAACTAATAAAGGAATATGAAAGAGAAAAATCATAACATTAAACTGCCATTTCATTTTACTGGTTTGCTTCCCTGTGTGGTTTGGGGAAATATGCTACTTAGATGGATGACCTACAGCTGTGTGTAGGGTAAGTAATTCCTACTGTCTGGACACTTAAATCATGACAACTGGATCTCTTTATTACTTGAAAGCTGTCCCTGCCTATCTGAGCCTTGATATAAGTCTCCAGACAACTTTTCCTGGATGAGTATTTAACCTTTGCCAAGATGAAGAAATGTTATTACATAGTAGTGACTTTCCCCTCCCTGAGATTGAAGAAGCTGCTTGGATGGGCAACGAAAGCTCTCAAGTAACAAAGATATCCAGTTGCCGTGATTTAAGCCTCCAGACAACTTTTTCTAGGTGAGTGAAAATTTTAACAGTAATTCCTACTTGTTCTGCTGCTGAGTTTTCCATTACTATTAATCATCAGACTGAACATGGTAAAGGAAGCTCTACTTAAAGCAGCCTTTTTCAAATGTGTGGAAGTGTAAGGGCTGAAACTAGAAGAGGCTGAGATATGCAGACACTGGGTCCACCCCTTTGCTCAATTCAGGTTCCTCACATTCAGCTGGGAGATGTTGGGAATGGATCATACATGTGCAGTGGTGAATTATGAAGTCCTCAGTGTTTCCTGAGCTTTGTTGTTTGCTTATAGATGTTTCAGTATATTAGCCAATACCGGGTGGCACCATCAGAGCACTAGGGCCTCCACAGATGTTCAGAAGAGTTATGGGCAGATCTCTGCAGAATCCAGTATAAACAATGTCCCTTCAGACTCCTGCCCATCAACATTTTCTGGGTGGAAACAATTTCCCTTCAGACTTGGTCCCCCCTCACCAGATATATCAGGGACTTTGTATAGATTCTGAAATATTCCTTTGTTCCCTTGCCTTTTAACTTTTAAACTGTAATTGTAAATAATAGTAAAACCATCCAAGATTGTGGGCAAACTATGCAAGAACTTTTTTTTGGAGTCACAGGTTTTTTTGTGGGGGATGACAGTTCAAATGTTGACGCAACTGGCAACATGTGGATAACTACAGATTTCCTCAGGTCTATAACATGCTGTCCAGGAATATTATTGCCTAAGATGGGGGATTAGATATTCTTCCATAAAGAAAACATCTGGTTGAGTACTGTGTGCTTTGGGCATTTAGTTGAAGCTACTGTTCCTTGCTGCAGTACACTCACTGGCATTGTGGTTAAAGGGCTTCATCAGCTTGAAATTAGTTTCTGGAGAAAGAAGAATATAACAAAGTGATTTACACAATTACTAACCACAACAGCAAACCACTGTTTACAGTGTAACACTATTAATTGGTGCATTTATACCCTGACTAAAATATTCAAGTCTTTGCTCTGCTGCAATATGTCATGCTGCAGTATGACATTTGGAACATCCTAAATCCAACTCAGGTTTTTTATGAACTAAAAGAAGGAAACTTAAACCACCTGGTAGCTTTGTGATGAACCATTTCCAAAACTTCTTATCAGCATGAAAGGTGAAGTGTTGTCAGCAAGAAAGGTAAACTGGCTGGGAAATTCTAGGAGTTGAAGTTACCAAATTTGAAAAACATTGGTTTAGTTTAATTGGTTTTAGAGCAATTAAAGTGCTGCAGCTGATAAAAACAACCAACTCTCAGGATACTGAAGCTTGGGTTAGTGGAAATAGCTTTTGATTATTCAAATATAAATCTGCAAAATATTGTTATTTTAAAAGTATATTGGGTCTACTGAAATAAAAGAATGTATAATTTCATAGCCTGAGATGGTCATTTTGTTTTTGCTATTTTCTCAAAAACAAACAATTTTTCACTCCCAATAAATTTGCATTTAGCCCGCAATGCATTTCTCTTTTGAAACTAAATTAAAATGGTATGGCATATTTGACAGCAGGAAACTGCTGGAATTACTACCATATTTATAGTTCAAGTTATCTACAGAATAGTTTTAATGACTATTTTGATGGGGTAGATTTGCATGTTTAACAAAAAAATGAATACAAATAAAATGTATACTCTCCACTGAAGCCTTTTGATGGGGCAGGACTTAAAAGGGATGTTGCACATCTTGTAACAAATATAAGCTCCTCATTAATGACAGTTTTGCATATTTGATTGCACAAGATTTTTAAAGCAGTTCACTTTTTTAAACATAAAAATGTCATTAAACTTACACACAGGAAAGTTAAACATCCCATGCTTGCTGGTTGGAAAACTGGATCAAAGTAGTTTTTAAAAAAGAAAACAAAAACCTTCACTTTAATACTGCCAGAGGAAAGATGGCAAGGGGAGACGAAGAGGAGAAAGGGGTCCCGACCAGGCTCCTCCCTACTGTTCCTACCTGAGCAAAACTGCTACTGGTGAGCTGGCAAATTAAGCTGAACTGAATGGTGTGGCCGAGACTTGGGAGAAGGGAGCAAAGGTGGCAAAGAGAGGAAACAGCAACAAGTCTTGCAAACATTAACACACCACAAAAACTGCTTTGGGCGATTTTCATCGGATTCTGGTTTGGTTGTTTAAAAAATCTAAGGGCTACAGGATTACTATTCTTATGACTAGCTAACCTACTTCAAAGGCCTATCCTTTTTACTCAAAAGCATTGGCAAGGGACCATCAAGCTACAGTATGGCTGATCTTTGCAAGTAGGGGGGGAATAGATAGCAATTAAAGTTTCCCCTTGGTGATGTTTCATCCTTTAAAAACATTTGGTTAATGGTTAAATTGAAAGCCTGCAGCACACATTAAAGCAACTGTGCTTGGATATGTGCTACATTTAGAAAACCTTGGTTACTGCTTTACATTTCTGACAATGCCAATGGCAGCAACTGCTTGGAGATCAGAAAAGGATGGAGAATCCACTGAAAGTGACAAAAACAATGAAGATCCCCATAGCACAGAGCCTCCTGATGGAGGGTGGGGTTGGCTGATCGTCCTCAACTTTTTTCTAGTAAGTAAGAAGCGGT
>JANHZU010001934.1:68296-84566 GCA_032468055.1 Acrochordus granulatus
CAATTAAGGTAGCCAAATACATGAAGCATAATTTTTCCTTATTGCCAGCTAGGTTAAATGATGCAACTGCAATATGGTCAAGATATTCACATTGTTTGTGAAAGTGTTACATTTGTAGTAATATGAAAAGACAACTACACCAAATGAGTGAGAATGATTTTATAACCAAATTCCACTATTCATCTTACTTGCAGGTTGGTTGTATGATTACACACAGACATATGCATGTTCCTTCATTTTGGCTGGTGTATGTTTCCTTGTTTCATCCATTTCATTATTCATGGAGCCTTTAGCCCAAAAATGGAGACAAGAAAATTGAACCCACTATTTAAGTAAGCAAGATCCTGTAATTCTCCAAAGCCTGTTTTCCTAAAAGTTTTAAAATATACAACAATAAACTAAATTACAGGACAGTCATACAAGATGTCTTTTTGGAAGTATGAATATTTTGCATGTCTGTAAACTACACGGTGATTATATATTTGTTTCACTGCATATGGTCAAGTAGAAACTGGTCAGCCATTTGTTACAGATGCTTTGATTCCTGCAAAGACCAGAGTCTGAATGCTATGGTCAAAATGGCCTCTGAATTGTTTTCATTTAGCAAAGTATTTTTCAGGTCTTAAGTTAATCTAAAAATTACTGGAGTTATTATCCAAAACAAATGGGAAGGTTAACCCAGACATTCCTTCTCAGATCTTGATAGCTGCTGGATCAATATCCCAAAACCGAGTAACAAGGGAGATTCAGGTTTAACATCAGCTATATACAGAAACTCACATGCCATTCTTTCTCAGTCCAACCTACCTCACAGGAATGTTGTGGAGAAAAAATGAAGAGCTATCTTCATATAAGTTGCCTGGAGCTCCTGGAGAAATAGCAGGATAAATTCTAACTATGTTTATTCATATTAGTAGATTTTGCTGTTATATATATATTTTACTATATTAGTAAGTTTGCTGTTTTTCTTCATACCACCATCTAGAAACTCCCTTCCCACAATATCAGTTCAAATAAGGCAGCAAGTTTTGTAATTCATCACTTTTCAGATCTCATACATTAAAGTTTTTACTATCCTTAAGAGAAAGGTTTGAGAATGGAGTTTTTACTCCTTTCATATTTTACTCCAACTTTTTCCAAACTGATGCTCTCCAGAAATGTCAGATTATGAATTTTTTAACTAGCATGGGTAGGAATTACAACTCAACATCCATAAAGCACCATGATGGGAGGTCTATGGGTACCATACTCCAATACTTCTTGAGAGTATGTAAGCTGGAGAAAGCTAGAAATATCAATACCTACCAGAATTAGAAAAATCAATTGGCATATGACTTATATCCAGCAACAATAATTCACCAAATGTATGAAGCAAACCTTTGAATTATCTCACTTAAAATCATAGAGGTTTCCTACATGTATATGTGTATACCTTCCACCACTTCCTAATATGTGTTTCCACTGAAATACTTACATGTTTGTTTGAGGGAAATAGACTAAGGCTATAATAGACATATATACTTTGTATCTACCACTTTCAATATACAAAGAATCAGATCATAGATGACACCTGTGCCTGAGTTCCTATGCAATTTGGGTAACCATTACCAAATATAGCTAACCAGTGTGCTGCAAACGCACTGGACTGGAATTCCTAAGCTAGCATAGCCACTGGCCATAGAGCTGAAGTTCAACACAAGTCAAGGGCTAGAAAAATGAAATAGTCTGATCTAAGGTGAAACAGTTCTGTCCACTATTATTTTTATTCAAAGGTAAGTGCCTAAACTAGACAAAACATTGCAGGCTACATAAATAAATACTTCTAAATAAGTAATGGAGCATGTAAAATAGGCTTTCTACTTAGTGAACAGAGCTTTTTCACATTGAACCAGCAGTTAAACCTTGCATAACAGATTTATGAAATCTTGCCTCATTTTATGTCCTTTTCATACTTAAGCTTGCTGTGAAAGTTATAAAAAAGCGCCAAATTGATGACGCTTTTCTGTTTGTGTACTTAATGCTGCCAATTGAAATGTGATGTATTGTTTTCTTGTGTCCTTTGTGCTTGTTTGTTTGATTGGTTGTAACTGCCACCTTCCTAGCAATGAGAATGAATTCACTGACTAATATAAAAAGATACTAACATTCTAGCAGGGAACAATCTCATTGCTACAACTGCATGTGAGAACAGTAGAATGTATCAGTTTTCTCTGTCGGCAGCATTTGCTGAAGGAATGCAGCCCTTCAGTCCTTTATGGTGGCTTCAACAGCTTTTCAGTTTCAGGCTTAGTTATTATCTTACATGGCTCTTGGGCACTATCTGGCTTGGTGAACCTCCCAATATGCAGTCCTATAATGACTGGTAGCAATGGTTAGAGTGCCTATCAGTTTCATTTCCCTATAACTGAATTATAATGATGCAAAATATTTGCTTATGTCATTCCATTCCTCATTTCAGATTCATCACTTGTTCAGCTTTAAAGATGTTTTTCTGGTAAAGGCCCACTTTGAATTAGAAGCTCCTTTTGAGTCGTACAGTTGAAAATATAGTACTGAAATGGATCCCAATATTGGTAGTAGTTGACTAAACCTGCTCAGAAAATAATTCCTTATCTATCACCCTCTGAATAGATTGTTTCACAAAAATAGCAAGTAGTTGGTTCCTCAGCTTCCCCAGTATATATAAACTTATTCCATATTAACAAAAAAAGGAAACGATCTTGATTCCAAACATGCCAATATGAAGAGTGGTTGCAACGGGAGATGGTAATCAGTCTATTTCATACCTATGGACTCTTTTCCTTCTCCTATTTTATTTTGATAAACAATTTGTGATGAAGTTGAAAGCTCAACAGTAACATCAAAAATTAAGTCCAGATGACAAGTTTTATTCCCTAGATGACTGCGGATTGTTTTGTACAGCTGTCATCAAGGTCAAGAAATTTCAGATGAAATACTAGTCTAATAAATAGTCTAACTGATCAATTAGAAGTTATAACAAGGCTTTTTAAATGTGACATTTGTGCTTATTTATGAATATTGCCACTTTACCAGGTAGATACTGCAAAAAGCAGTATTCATTTTAACTTTTCAGATTGTGTTTATATGATCAATGATATTTTAAGGATTGTACATAATCTCTGGAATCATCCGTTCCCAGTTTTCATCAGAATGGGAAGAAAAATACAGATCACCTGTTTTTCCTTATATTTACTATTTCTAGTTACTTAAGGTGTCATCCACAGAAGGCGGCAATTTAGGACAGTTTATTTTCTGTAGTTTTAGCTCTAGAAAGGCTCTTTAAATCAAATGAGCAAAATATAACATGCACTGAAGTGAGATCTTCTTCCTGGCTATTTCCATCTTTTCAAATCTGCTTCATCTGCACTCTCACATTCACTGGAAAGATCAGTAAACATATTTTATGAGTGGATATTTTCACTATTGTTCTACCATATTTTCATTAGCCATCACCACTCTTTACAGAATTTAGTACATATGATTATGTGGGATCATTATTAGACTGTCAGCTAATTGTGAGGGCTGTTTCTGAACAGAATAGCTTGATGTAAATATATTGCTTAATTAATAACAAAAATAGGACAGGAATTTATAATGTAAAGTAAAATCAGTAAATAAGTTTACTCCAACCAGCATTATCATTTCCTGTCTGATTCCATTTGCTAGATTAATTGCGTTCAAAATCTAACTTGTTGGTTAGATTCAAACTCATTCTAATATAAAATAATTAATATAAAGAAGAAAAATTTTGTGAAAAAATAATCACGGCTGAAAGATAGTTATATTCAGGTAGTGATTACAATTCTATGCAATCTCTCATAGCAACAAACTATCAGTGAACAGAATGATGTCCATATACAATTGCTTTACCATAGTTCAAATCAAAGGTTTGCAGAATTCTTAAATTTTAAATGTGTTTTGCCAATCCTAATTAGATAATTTTTAAACTGTCCCACTCTTCCTTATGATGTAATATTTTACCATGCTTAGGATCAAGGAACATGAACAACAAAGCTGTATAATGATTTGGATTTGATTAAAAAAAATTCAAAGCATGCAAAGCCATAAGTGTACCAGTACTTTGCAGTTTGTTTTTTCCCTGGCTGTATAGTCCTGTGAAAAGGCATGGCTACTTTTCCTCCTCATATGCTCCAAGTCGTTTTTCCCAAACTGAGTTCTTATTCACATCCTTATTTTCCTTACTGTTGAGGGAAAGATAGCAGGAAATGTATGAAGCAGAAGAAATGATGCCATCTATCATTCTCCCACATGTAGAGCATTTTAAAAAATGGCATACCTCTAATAGTGACTTGTTTAAAAATATATAAAACTAAGTTTCTTTTTCCTTTTCTTTTCCACATACAAAAAGCTACGTGATTGCATATTTGGTTGATACTATTCTTAACTGAATGTTTGAATATAGGCCACAATTCTTATGTGATCACAGAACTCTGTGTCACATCATGAGATGAGATATACCAAGAAAGATTGAAGAAAAAATACTAAGTTTGATAAAAGACATATGATCTATTTTGGAATATACTATAGGTAGTCCTTAATTAACCATTTAAAGTTACAATGGACCCTGCCCCAAAGCTATTTATGTCCTGATTTTGGAGTTTCAATGGTGGCACACACCCCACGTGGTTATGGCTGGCTGCAGCATTCCACAGTCGCATGACCCCATTTTATGATGTATTTTGCTGGTTTCTGACTTTTCTGGCAAAAAATGCCCATATGAATGAATGGATTCACTTTATTTCCATGGTCCTTCCCTTGTGACCCTTGCATTCATTTGACAACAAACTTGGGTTGGTCACATGAGTGTCTCAACTTATGACTGTCATGGCTTATAATGGAAATTCCAGGCTGCATTATGGTTATAAGTGGATAACTAGCTGTACTGTATAGTTTTCAGAAACACATACTGTATATAAAGGCTTTTTGATCTAGAAAAGGCAGAAAGATAGTTTAAAGGGATAAATACCTTGTTTAGGTTCCCATTCATATCCCCAAGGAGTATTATTGGGAGAAAACAAGGCTTTCTCCATTCCATAAGGATCACTGAAGATTCTGGTTTTCTGTTACCATAAACAGTAACTAGCAAATTGCTCTCCCCACTTATCAGCCATGCTGATAATCTGGCCAATGGGAAAACAGAACCAAGGGTTCCTTGTAGTCTATGAGCTGTGGACAGCACAATCTTGCTATTATAGAAAATCTAAAAGAAGTGATGAAACATGTTTTTCCCTCTAAAATAATGGAATCATTTCCTGAAGTTGGTCAGAAGATTTAGGATTACACACAAAAATATTTAAGATATGAGTGGTTCTATAACATGATGGCAAAGGACTGATTCAGATCCTTTTTGAGAGTAGATTAATAGAACTAAACATAATATTCTAAATATACTGCCATTATAGATTTACATGATAGTATATAGCATTTTGCTAATTATCTTCAACACCGACTTAATATCTTATGTGATTTTTCTTTAAATGGAAAATTCTATCATCTGTTTGGTATATAGTTACATGCAAATCAGAAGAGTCTTAACTGATGGTAAATTGAATATACATCAGCCAGAATAAATCTAATTAACATAAGCACACCAACTCAAGCTCATATTTAATTTAAATAACAATCTGAAGCCATCCATATTCATTTTGATTTTGAGCTATTAATTTCTCAACTACTCCATCCTATAGCTGGGGAACAATGAATTACCTGGATAATACAATAAAAAAGAGCTTCTCTCTTTGTTAGTTATCCAAACACCATCTTTGTAACTATACACCGAAAAAAGAAATAGTAAAATACACATTTGAAAGTTGGCACTAAGGTTAAACTTCCCCAACTTGATGCAATCTGCATGTACGTGCCCTTACTAATTGGCTGATCTGGAGAGCATGAAATCGGAGAATGCTGGCCTAGGCAGGTAAATTTCCCATAACCACTGATACTCATAGAATTCAATGTATCAAAAAGCTAAACTTTTAAACTGATATGTATCTCCAGGGCAAGCATAAATCCACCTAACAAAATGCTTCTCAATAATCCTCAATAAAATACATCAGAATCACTATTGTTAGCACTCATTTTATATTAAAAATAATTCTCAAATCAAACTGAAATATTTTTTCTTTTTAATAATATAAGACAGTGTAAAGAATTGTTGTTCCTGACTATTCAACTAATTAAAACTTTCTTTCAGCAAATAGTTTAGACAGAACAGGATTTGTTTTAAAAAAAAATGAAGAAGCACATAGCCTTAACCCAGTACTGAGCTCTAGATAAACATTAAGTTCTTCTATAAAGAAAACACATAACCAAAAGATATTGTAACAAGCCTTACTGAAGTCTCAGATTCAATATTTTATCTTATGTAATAGATCAATAGCAATGTTCCTCTAAAGTTCTGTAATCTTACCAATACTTAACATTTCTTCAAAATAATTTGCCTTTAAAAATTGTACATTGATAGTTTAAAACTATTCAGTTCCATGGTAGCAAAATAATAGTTCCTAGTATCTGGCATAAGTAGGAAAGCTGCAAGAAAAAAATATCCAACTTAATCTAAGAATTAAAGAGGCTCCTAGCATGCTCAGCTTGGCTTGCTGCAGTACACCATTGTTTGAGAAACCTTCCAAAATATTTGAGAACATTTTGGTGGGTGGCAATATATTAATCAAATTCCTGATTTTGGGATCCTTCCCTTATAAACAAGCACTGCATATCAGAAACTTTTGAAACATGGATGCTTTAAGACAAGGGCATTTCATGTTTCAATTGTCCTGCAGCTCTATTGCCCCAGTTTTGTCTATTAAAAGTTCTGTCTGATATCATAGTATAGAAACACAACTAGTCTTCAATAATACAGATAACCACTAAATAGTAGCAAAGAGATCAAGAAAAGTATTAACTCTTTGATGCTTGTTCAAAATTTTTGCAGCCCAGATATCTAAGTTCACTCTTTAAATAATTTTGTAATAAAACTTTAATATGTTGAATATTTTGTTCACTACTTGTCCTGCTAGGCAGAAAAGAAAAAAATAACAAAAAATTGTTACCCACTGTAACAATTAAGCAATGAGAACTTATTAAAAAGGAACTAACGAGCTATATCCTCAAAACATATTTCTATGCTCTCTTCCACTTCCAACAGCTAACTCAATTAGCTGTTAATACTGCCTTCTCCCCCCAAAAATACATTTATCCTCTAAGAAATTCGCATACACTCAGCATGACTAGAATATAGTTGGCTAAAAGAATATCATGGCATGACACTTAAGCGATTAGAGTACCTCTTCTGCTTTGTTGGATCCTTATATACAGTACTAATCACAGAAGATACTCTCATTTTTTTCAACTATTTAATCTAGAAAGCAGAATGCTCAAACCCTATATTCAGTTTGTACTGTGTTCACTTTCTCCATTTAGGAGTGTTGTGCAATTTGAGGGTCTCTTGGACTAACAGATCCTGCTCAGTGAGCAGATGGCAGCTGTTGGAAGGCCTTTGAACAGGTTAATCTGGCATATCAGTTGCATCCTTTCCTTGATTGGAAGGGCCTTCAGATGTTCATTGCCCTAGTCACATCATGGCTTGATTACTGCATGTGCTTGCCACTGAAGAGCTCATTGGAACCTTCAACAGATCCAGAATCTAGTAATGCAGGCAGTGACGGGTATGCCTTAGTACGCCCATGTGGTATCTCTGTTTTGCAGGAACTGGTTTTGCTGCACTAGTTTCCAGTCTGCTTCTGAGTGCAATTCAAGGTGCTGGTTAGGGCCTATAATGGTCTTCTGATACAGGGCCGGATTACCTAAGGAATTATCTATCTCCTATAGTACACACTGGGCATTTCAACCTAACAGGTTTGATTAAGCAGTGCTTAATCAAACTCCAGTTTGATTAAGCATGCCATCTGACAGGAGCCCAGAAGCATGCCTTCTCTGTTGTAGCACATGACCCCTAGAATGAGCTTTCCTCTGAGATCCAGGTGGCTCTGACCTTGGTGCTATTCTGGAGGGCCTTAAAAGACCAATTCTTCTCCTATATTCTGGGCTAGACTCTTTGGAGCCCTTTGCTGGGTATATGTTTATTATTGCTGATTGGATTTGACATCTTGTTTACTGTTTGTTTTTATGCTGGGGATCAGCACATAAGTTAAAATAAACACAGTACCACATTTCAAAAACTGTGAGGGTAGTTTGTTCACCAACTCTCTGGTCATCCACAAAATGAACAATAAAGTTGCTAATAGAATATACACAGAGTCAGTTGAATCTAGTGGTTAAGATGCTGGACTAAGAGCTGGATTCTATTTCTGTCTTAGGCACAGAAGACAACTGGGTAATTTTGGACCAATCAATTTCTCTGTCCTAGGAAGAAAAAGCAAACCATTCTTGAAAATGTTGCCTGGAGTTCTGTAAGGATATATTTATGTGGTGACCATAAAAAAGACTGATCCAAAGGGAAAAACAAAATTACGAAATATTGCAAACCCTGATAGATTTTCCTAAATACATCCAGATTCATTTATTCATTCCTTTATGACTAAAACTTAGCTGATATATATTTATGTAATGATGGAAAGTAGAAACAAACACATAGTACACTGTGCAAGGTGTCTTGATAAGTACCATTGAACGCTTTTTACCCTCCAAAAGTGACTGCTTTGATGTCTTCTATGCCCTGCCCTGTATATCCTATTCCTCCTTAAGTCCAATCATTACTGTCCTTAATAATCAAAGTCTATCATCACCAGAACATAGCAGCAACAGCCATTTCCACCTGGGTTGTTTAAAGACTTAACACTAAGATTACCATTCATGCTCCTGGGAACAGCAACTTAGTAAATAATGTGCTTGAAAACACCAGGGATTTGCCTGAAATGTCCAACCTGTTCAAGAAGCATGCAAACTTAATTTAGGAATGTAAGCAACTAATTTTGTTTTCATATTTTTAGTTTGATTTTGATCTCATCTGCCATACTAAATAGTGACTGGCTTTAAATGAACAGGTCTTATGTTTTCTGTGCTAAAATCAAATTTAACTTTGTAAGTTTACACTGTTGCTTTTTTTGCACAATCCATTCTGGTTCAATTATTTATGTAGTATAAAAAGCTATCCAGAATTCAAAAATCCAACTCTATACCTGCTGTATTTATGCATCCTTTTCTTGAAATTATTCATACACATTTTCACTACCATAATGGCTAGGCATTTTTTTGATAAAAGCAGAAATTATTCAGGATTTTGCTATCTCATATAATTTTCAAAAATCACAGCATTCTCACTGTGATGAATACTTTGTCACATATCAAATTCTATGTGTATACTTTCATTATGTGTAACAAAACTTCACACATAATGCAACTTTAAACTGGAAACAATTCTGGTAAGAGTTAGATCCAAATTTAAATGATTTGACCAGACTAAGTGAAATCAATATGATTCAAATTAATCATGAATTAAGACCCATCAATTTCAAAGGATTTTATCTAAATGTGCTTAAGTCTGGAACCAAAGCATTTGTTCTAAAGATTAAAAAATGCACAGACATCCTTGAATCAAATTTGACTCCCAGTAACAGCAGTTTTTAGCAACCCTACAGACATCATTGCCTTCTTCTGGATGCATTTTGAATTCCCAGTCTAGCCTGACACCCTATTTCCCTGGTGATCTCCTGTTTAAGTTTTGCCAATTAGCAGCCATAATTCCTGATCAATTAATTTTAATAAATTACATTCAGGAAGGATATTTTTTTCCTTATCTAAATGTGCCTAGGACAAAGTGATACAGGAAAATCTTAGATCCATTGCTAATGGATGCAATGTAAATCCCAATACAGAAAAACTTTAAAATCATTTGCCAGCCTAAAAAAAATATAGACACAAAGTCAAGCACTACATGATATACATCAACCACAGTATGCCTGCTCCCTTTTTGTGCTGTCACAAAAATGACTGCAGAAATGTTTTAGTCTAGCTAGCCAAAGCATCTTGTTTCATATGAACTAGATATTCATATATCTAGTTCATATGAATATAATTAATTATATTAATATAATTAATGTCAATTATATTTCTGAAACAAGTCATTTCAAACCACTGATTAATGTACTAAAATTAATGTAAACATGAGAGCATTCAGTAACTAACTACAATCAAAGTCATACAAAACTATTCTTCAAAGAAAAATAAATGTAAATAAGCCCAAGGCTTCATAATCATGCACATTACAATAAATCTTAATTTATCATATTAAATGTAGTCATGTAGTTCATTACATTCATTTTACAAGGATTTGATGCAAAGCTATTTCCAAAATCTTCTTTAAGCTGCTATACTTATGATGATATACAAGTTAGAAGAAACAAGAGTTAGGTGTGTTATTTGGAGGAATGTGAGGATTGTGTACCTTTGAAGAGTATATCTTGTTGAAGGGAAATATTTATTTGGATTATTTAATTTTAAATGAAGTCTTAAAACTGTATAGACCTAATATTTGGATTGATGACTAAAAGCTGCCTTTAGCTGTACAATTTATGCACAGTATTAGCCAATGTTAATCATTTTCAAAATTTCATTGATTTCAGTGGGATAATTTTCTTTTCTGTTGAGATTGAGATTTTCTAAAATATATCAAATGCCAATCAAACTGTGCTATTCAGCTTTAATTTTAAAATATATATGTCGAGACAGTGCTCTAAGAAAATACAATTTCATAATTTTCTCAACTCTGCTTTGAACACTTGTACAGCTAAATTCATTTTTTATATTCTGATGTCAAAGCCAACTTAAGCAGCATTTCATTATTATGGAGAGAGTAGTTACCTTTCAGATAAAGATATCCCTCTAATCAATCCAGAGGGGCTGATCAATCCTGTGAAGAAATAACTATTATGGACCAACCATTAAAGTATTCCCTAGCACCAAACATACCACAGTTAAAAGATACTGGGTTAAACAATAAAAAGGAAAATACATCAAATGTTTTGATTTTTTTAAAATTGATGTGAAGAATCTTCTGTTTGCTGTCAATTATATAATCCCATTATTAAAAACTCTTTTAAGCTGCAGTCTTATAAATATGTAGCTATTTCTGTATGAGTTACTTCTGAGTAGGAATAAGGCTGTTCAGTTAGAAATACAAACATTGTATACTGCAATCAGAGGATATTTAATCATACTTCATCTATTTATCAAAATTAGCTGTTTTCTTCCAATACAAGATGACACTTCACGGAACTTGCTACTTGCCAATCTAGAAAAATTCTAAAGTTTAGAACTATAGCTATTTCAACCAAGTAGCTTCTCAACAGATAGCCTCCAGCGTTTCATAAGCAGATTGACTATCTCTAGCCAGATCTCAAATCAACTAAAAATCTGAATTATCTAATGACAATCTCTTCACATACAACTGTATTTTACTGTACACAGGAAAGGGACCAAGCATATCATAAATGTTTTGTTATATATTATCCAGAAATACACATGCACCTTTTCCACATTATTTTTCCTAGAGTGAGTAAGATACCCTGGGTCATGTTTGAGATTACTGTATGTGATACAATCCTCTTAGCTGGTTCTGTAATTTAATGAACAGAAACGTCACCATAAGTGTTCAGCCCTCATAATTACTTACATCATTAAAAAGTCAGGAACCAATATGAAAGTGGTATTAAATGAAGTTCAAATTAGTACTTAATTGTACTAAATCTAATTGCATTGGGGGAGGAGTATTGTAAAAGTTAGTAAGAACCAATGATCTAAGAATTTGGAAGGCTACAATGAGAAAAGCCTAAAAGCAGTAAACCCAGCTCCTTATAATTATAATTCAGTTTGACCTCTTAAAACCCTCTTACCTGTTTAAGAGTTTTATACAGCAGTTTGCCATGGGAACACATAATTTGCAGAACACAATCGTAGCATCCTTGGTTGATAAGCACCTGCTGCCTAGCAATCATCCTGCATGGATACAGGACAGCGCTAGTGTTCTTTATCCACAATAGGTTAAAGCATTTCAAGGCAATCAGAGCAAACTTGTATTTCAAGATGTCTTCCATCTGCATGTCAAATGGCAACTAGTTAATTCTAAGAGACTTGGGAAACAAATGCAGTTTCTGCAGCCACGATGCAGGTGCAGCACTGTTCGCTTCCTCTTGATCTCTGGTGATGTGTAGTCAACTGTGCCCCGAAGTCTCCTGCAGCAAAGAGTTGTACTCCTGCACAGTGGGAACAGCTTTCCAAAGCTCAAGATCCCCAAATGCAGGAAAATATAGCACATTTTTTTCAAAGTTTCACCACTTTTTTTTCCTCCTGATATCATCTGTACTACAAACTAAAAGTTTGCAGTGGTACCTACGAAACGATCAAGGTTGCATGCACATCCAAGGTGTGTAGACCATTTGCTTCAAAATTGATCAAGTAAGAGCACCAATACCAATCGTACAGGTTTTAAATGACAGCACTCTAGCTCTCAGGAACTCTTCTTCCATTTTCAACTACACCCAGGACTGCATAACTCTGAAGAAAAGCCCCTGGAGGTGGAGGAGCTCTTCAACTGTGTCTGGAAACGCGCTATCATTTAATTTTTTTATGAGTTACTTTTTCTTTTTTTTTCAATTTGGTGAAAAGGTTATGAACAAGATGCAAAGTAATTTCAAACTTTCTTCAAATTAAAATCAGAACTAAGGCCAAACAAGTTAGGTGAACAAAATAAATCAAGAACTTAAAATTCAGGAACTCCAGCTCTTCAAAATCAACAGTCCCAGATTTGTACACTGTTCTGAGACTTAAGATGCTTTCCCTGCTTCTTGCATGCCAGCAACAGCACCATTTCCTCGTAAAGTTGAGGAGATAGCAGCCATTGATCCCCATTCACCGTACACAAGGGGAGACAGCAACACAACAGACTAGATTTCTTCAGATCTGATACAACAGGATGGTCAATATCAAAGCGTAGGTTTCCCTGTTTCTTGTCTGAGACCCACAACTATCAGATCGAGGAGAAGGAGCAGCAGGAGCAGTAGCAAAGTACCCCCACAGCTGCAAACAAAGGGGTCAAAGGTTTGTCGTCAATTCATTTCCAGGCAGAAAAACCACTTTCCTCAAAAGAAACAATTTATTTAGAATGAAACAAAATCAGCTCAACTGTGAGCGCATGTTTTGAGTGACAGCTATTTTAAGCTGTGTGAGCCATAAAAAGGTTTTTTTTCCTTTACTTTTGCAGAAATCTTGTGTACACAGCACAAAGCAAAGAGGTCAATTTTCCACTTAAAAACATGGGCATTGGCATCACAAATAGCAGATACACAACTTTTTAAGCTGCCATTTTAGTAAAACGCACAAATACTAAACAGATAAGCTTTCTTCCATGAGGCCCATGTAAATTCCACATAAGCCAATGCTTTTCTTCGCAAAGGTCCATTTGAGTTTGGAATCCCTTGTTGTCTTCAGCACTTCACTAGCCTTGCTTTCAGAAGGAAAGAAGAGGTTATTCAGTACAAATGTTTACAACAGATCTGTCTTCTCCCTACATTTACAGATAACCGTAAGAAATACAAGGCTATTATTTAATGTTCTAGGTAATGTCTGAAAGCACCAAATCACCTTTCACTGGCACAAAGCTTTTGAAATGAATTAACATCTGTATATAAATGCACAAACAGTTCAGGGGGTTAAAATATAGGGTACAGATTGAAAAAAATTCAGCTGTACTAGTTAAAAAAACATACAGGAGAAAAATCAATTGAATTTTCACAATTCATACAATTTCTCTCACTTTCAAAAAGTCAACCCAAACAAGAACATGTAATTTAGTGTTCTGTTTGTAACTATATTTTTTCACATTGCTATGTTATCTCCAGCTGAAGATTCATTGCTTACTAGAGAAAACTAGCTAAACATATGCATCTCACATCTGTGAGCATTTTCCTAGGTGTTCTAAAATACTTTAGTTTAGATAATGGGAAACATTTACCTTCAGTGACACATCTGGAGCACTTAACATTGTTTATGGAGGAAAAAATGGAAGGCAAGGAAATTAACACATATCAAATTATTTTATAATGATTTCATTTTCCAAGCCATTTGATAGAAACCCTACCTAAATTATTCCTTTTTATGCTTAAGTGGCTACCGTTAGCTTTTCCAATTTTATCCAATGACTGGTCTTGCAGATGTATTCCTACATTTGTTTACTCTTAAACATAATCAAACTTCTACTACTTGCTTAAATTACCTAAGGAAGATTTATTTCTCCCTTATATATCTTGGGAAGAAAAGACTCACACTAAATGTATTAGCTTTAAAAATGCTAATCTTGCCTCCCAGTGTTCTAATTTTGACAATGGGAAGTAACTATATAAAACACAACAGTAGATCCCAATAAATGAGGTAGCCTTAAATTCATGCTCCATTTCAACCTTGTATGATGAACTGTCAAAATGCATAGCCTGTGGCTACCAGTAAGGAGGAAAATATCTCAATATCTTAACTCTTTCCAATTATAGAATTTAAATCCTAATGACAACATGCTAGTTAAGATTTTCCTATCCAGTCTCCCAAAAAGTGGCATTAAATGACTCTCAGGAAAAGACATTCTCCACTCTAATATTATAAATCTGGAAACAAATTTGTAAACATGTGCAGCATTCAAATATGCATTGCTCTAAAGCTTCATAATACCATATACAAAATACCACAATTATTTTTTCCCATACAGATGTGTCACAAAACTTAACTTTTGCTATGCTGAACTCTTGGCAGGTTGGCTCAAATAAATAACTGCACTGTTATTATTCTAATACAAATACAAACAAAAAGCCTATAATTCAATGCTTTAGCAGTTGTAACTAAGTGCTGTGCCATCCAATGTTGGTTATCATTTTAGTTTAAATTGGACTCCTAAAATTCTTTCTATAGCTACCAATGGACTATCTTCTTTTTTAATAAAAGCAAAAACTCAAGATTTCAAAAAACTGAATTGCCCATTTCAGATAACTTTTACCCAATTCAAATCATGACAAGCAACAATGAACATAATTTTCATTAAAATAGAAAAAAAAATCCATGGTGTAGATTTTTCTAACACCAATTTCCAAAAATTGCCTAAAATGCCAGTATATTCAAATAGTTTACCTCAAATTCAAGTTCTGTAGGACTGTTTTTAAGGAGAGCTCATCAGTATGCTGATTGCTGACAAATTTGACTTTTAAATTCCAACCTTCAAGATTTTCAAAAAATAGAAGGATGGCTTTTAAATTAATGTATTAATTCAATATAGAGCAAATTCCCTCTCCAAATAAATACACTAAGAGAACTCATTATGTATGCCATCAGCATTTGACAAATGTAATAATATGGACGACCCAGTAATATTTATATAATGCAGTATAGGCAACATAAATCTGTTTTAGTGACTTTGCCTATAATTGTGGCTAGATTTGAGTTCACAATTTCATTTATTACAGAACAATTTATATTTTCAATTTGTATGATTTAAGAATTATGGGATTTCGGTTACTATACCCATATTCTTAAAAAGTAAAAGGGTATAATAATTTCAGAAGTGAGGCTCCAGTTGAAAAAATATATTAAGAACAACACATTTCTCAATATTATTTCACTGAGCAGTGTTTCACTGAGCCACTTTTCAACTAATTATACTTAAACTTGAGCCAAATTGGTTCACACCACATGAGAAACAATATTCTGTTATTGTAGAGTGGCTTTGCAAACTAACAAAAATATTGGACCAGAGAAGAGACCAAGCAATTAAAGCCACACATTTAAACTGTTGCTTTTCCTCTAAGTCTTATCACATTATTTTTTAAAAAATAAGAACTGCTTTTAAAGACTTGCTTTCAAACAAATTACGTTTTTAGTAAACTGAATTGTTTCCTCAACATTTAGAAATACAAGGTGAATGCAAAAGTGTCAAGATTAAAACAGTGCAAATCAGACTATAAAACCTTGCATAATGCCTATATTTTACCTGAAAACAGTGAGCAGGTAAGATTCCTTTCTATTTCCATAGGGATAAAATGATGGGATAAAATTTAAATGGTTATGTGGCAGAACTTTTCACAAAAGTGCCATCTTTGAAAGTTGCATTTCCAAGTTACAGTTTGGAATTCATTGTGCCTATTACAATTAGCAATGGGTAATAAGAACAATGATATAAGTCACCCCCTGCTTCTTGAATACAGAAGTTCAAGATGTTTGTGGGTTATAGAGATCG